>CM031233.1:162202359-162389886 GCA_018340775.1 Taxus wallichiana var. yunnanensis | reverse complement strand
GTCCATGTTTGCACTCTATTTGAAGAAAGTACTAATCCAATTCAAGTTGCACAATCAGCCATGGAAGAAGATGAACAATCAAATCTAAGTCCCATTGAAGAGGAGTAGATGGAAGAAATCAAATCATATTTTTAGTAGGAGAAGAAGAAAGCATCATTGGAGATTCCTTGCTTTCATTCAAAGGGCGTGATTTGGTTGATGAATCCATCATCGAGGAAAACTCTAAAAAGAGATCTTGTAGTCCTAACTAGTCCTCTGAGCAGAAAATTAAAGAGTTTGACTTATCAAACTCCATGCTTTAAGAAGAGGTCACTCAAGGAAATATTGTCTTCAAGTAGTAGAGGAAAGAAAAGTTGCTCCGAATATAAAAGAAGAGAAAGGGTGGAAAACTTCCACCATTTCTTCCACACCATCCAAGCAAGAACGTCTACAAGAAGACTCCATTCTTAGATTAGAAATTAAGAGTTATGGGAACATCCAAAGGACCAGACCTAGCCCAATTAGGTACTTGGCTTTATTAGGAGCCAAGGAGAACCCAAACCATTCATGCCTACTACCAGGAGCATGAGGATGAGCATCAAAGTACCAAGGGTCATCATCAACACCTCGAAAAGTATGATCTGCAAGTCGACTTGAGGAGGTATTTCCCATAATGCTGATCCCTCGATGATTTGGGTGGAAGACAAGGCCAGTCAGGTTTTCACTCATCTGGAAGCTATATTTAGTGTGAAATCATTTACATGGCTGCCTCTCTCGAGAAAAGGAAGCTACTTCTCTCTGTTAGTTGCAAGCTTTGTTTAACATTCTTTCTCTCTAGTTAGTTTAGGAGTAGAAGTAGATTTTTCTTTCAGTAAAATAAGTGCTTATGCACACTCTGCATGTCTCATTTGAGGCATGTATGATTTGGTCTTTTTATATAAGTTTTGTTAGCATTACTCCAAAGGTGCATAAAGCCAGGCTCTTCAGTATTTATAGCAGGGAAACTTATAGTTACCTATAATAGTTTCATCTTCAAAAGAAAACAAATGCAGAGCAACTAAAGTCATTTCAAAATAGTCCATTTTAGGGATAGATGAAAGGCCCATAGGTACAAATAATTTTCTACTCTCATAAATTCCATTTCCAAAATTTTCTTATGAAAATTGAGAGGGAAGACTTAGGGTTAGAAAAAACATAGAAAAGGCATACAACTGATCGGGCTCAGGTGGCTCGAGGATCGGATCTTCAAAAGTTCAGACCGATTTCATGTTTATCATGCACACTCCATGCCCAATGGATGCTTTAAGGCCACTGATCTCTTCATCTAGTAGGCAGATGTCCCCATGAGTCATCAAATTGTTATCCATATTTCACCCCCAGGAAAAATATTGGATCACCACGAGATGGAAAGGATAAGAGAAAACACATTTAAATCTTGCCAAAATGGTTGCATAGGGACTCTACAATGGAATGGTGGATCCCATGAAAGTTTAAATGACCCTGTGTGAGAAGAAAGAGAAGAAATGACTATGTCACGCGAATCCATGTCTTAAATCTATTTGTGAGTGGCAGGCAAGCTCTAAAATGAAAAAGGAAGGTTTAGGGAAGTAGGTTGACCAAAGTGTCAAAAGAAACAGCAGGCTTGGGGAGAAGAAACGTGAAGATTCAAAGTCATCGTGCTCAAAATAGTTCAGAAAGTGTCCAAAAATTGACTAAGTATGGAGGAGACAATGGAGAGAGCCACGTGTTAGTACGATGCTTCTCTAAAGTTGAAATCCAAACGAGAGGCTTGAAACAAGCCGCTGCCCACGTGTCCCAAGCCTAGTGGGGGAAAAGTCAACGTGCTCAAAGGGCAGACCTTAAAAATATTAAGTATAGAAAATTCAGCGAATCAGCCACTTGTCGACTTGGCACATCTCCAAGAGTTAGTCCAAAGGCGGAGACCCAAGTGAGTGTGAGATCGCCATGTAACCCAGGATCTGAAAGGATGAAAGGGACCTTTGAAAATTCCATAGACCTGTGGAGGCTGCCAAGTGTTAACTTGACGCTCCTTTAAAGGAAAATTTTGAATCGGGCTTTCAAGTGAGCGCGGTGCCTCCACATGTCAAGTCTCAAAAGGACAAATTCGGTTGAATAGTCGATGTATGGGGTGGACTGGTCTAGAGTGCGAAGTGTCTAAATGGCGCTAATTCAAGGATTAAATAGAGAAAGGGTTTCCAAATGAGCGCCAGACTACCGCATGTCCCAAAGTTAAGAGATATGCCCCCTCAGCAAAAAGACTTAGCCAAAAACATAGAAATTGTGTAGGTAGCGAAGGCAGAGGAAAGCCACGTGGTAAGCCTAAACTAAGCGGCTAAAGGCGACCATTTGGGGGAAAGTTGGTTTTTTTCCCCTTGTTATTCCAAAGGTGTAAAAGTTACAAAATGGGCTGCAACTCTACCCAAAGGAAAAATTCAGGATTTGAGCCTGAGTCAAAGCCAAAGTGGGGAGCCAGAGGAAAAGGTGAAATTTTTTCTTTTGACAAAAAGGCCACAAAGGCAAAGATGGAAGTGCATCTCCCGAGCCAACCAAAGAGTGCCACATGTCCAAGCGAGCAGCGGGGCCACATGGGTTTTCTCGAGTTTTTGATTTTTTGCGGAAAAGGATAAATCACGGACTTGCAAACCTTGATTCTTGTGTAATCTGCCTGCCACATGCCCCATATTAAAAAGGAGACCCATTTTTGAAACTATTTTCTCGCCCATTTGTATGGACCCGATACAAACTTCAAAGGGGCATATCTTTCGACTCAAGGCTCGAAATATTACAAATCTTACACCGTTGGAAGCATCTTGACATCCTCTACACCATGGAAACATAAAAAACCATTTTTGTAGGCTATGGTAGGTAAAAAATGAAGATAATTATTCCAGGCCATTAACACAAAATCTAATCTTTCAACTACCGAGATCGATTCGATTCGATCTGTGGGAACAAAGAAGCGACATATTATGGGTGGATTTACAAAAGGAATTGATATTCAGTGGTTGAAATTTCAAAGTGGGATTTGATGCGTGTCTCATGGTGGTTGGAGCAGGATTCAAATTTTCCCTCTTCTCTCTCTCTTATTCTTTCTATATATTGTAACACTTCTCATTTTGAGGAGGAGAGACATTCTGGGCATAGAGAAACTCTGTCAAATTTGTTTCCTGACACCATTTTTGAATAGTGAACCTTCTCCTACACTGGAAAATGCATTTTCCCTTTATTCCCGGGAATGTAATGGTCTCAGTGCACCTTCCAGAGCAATAAAAACATGTTTTTGTAGTTTTCTTCAACCCTTTGCATCGTTTTGTTGTTTCTCTATGCCTCTCTCTTCCATTATTTTTTTGTGCATGTATTTCACATTTACAAAGTGCGAGATGTCATGTTTCATGGATTTTAATGGTGATTTTGAAGATCTCATGGGCCATGTTACTCTTGTCGACCTCCTCATCTCCATTTTCTTTTTCTTTCTCCCTCAATAGAATATCTTGCTTCCTTTGTTAGTGTATCACCGCTTTAGTGTAGGCTCTATTCTTTCTCTTACTTTCTCTCTCCTTGGTTCCTTAGAATGGTTAGATTAGGTTAGATTTAGTTTGCCTTCACTAGAGTAGCTCATGCTGCAGTAGTTTAGGAATTGAACCAACCTTTAATATGGAGAGCGTTTCTATTCTACAAAGTCCCCCACTTTGGGAAAAGCTCAATTTTGTGCAATCAAACCAAATGACTCTTCCTTAGAAAAGCGAGATCTATAGAACTCATTTGGGGGTGTTGTGATTTCACACTAATAGTTCTGATGTGTTAGAATAATTAGAACATCCCCATTTTAAGATACTCAAACACATGTTATAATTCAAACAAGTTTTTTAATAATTGTTCTCTGCCCAAACAATACAGTTTGGAACACACAATTTCCTTTTAAAACTAATGTTCCTATTCACATATTTGCAATATGGAACACACATTCAGTGCCATTCAATCTTATAACAGATTCTATATGCTGCTGTAAATGACTCGAAGAACTACCGATCTCCCATTTTCATGGCTCGGAGTTTCAACGATCTCTCATTTCATGACTCGGCAACTACCGATCCTTCATGTTCATTCATGCATAGTATAATATATATACAAGGTTCTCTTAACCGTTTCGGTTATCGAAGTGATCCATTTAAGAAGCCTATCTGAATATCTGATTCTTGATATTCATCTGACATCCTGCATCTTAAATTAAGTGATTAGGACAACGCAACCAGCACTTGCGATACTTTGGCCAAAGATTTTCACATGCTTTGCATGATCATATTCCTGGATGTGATACACACCAATGGAATACGTCCTTCACCTCACTTCACTTGTTATCTAGAATGGTCTTTCCTGGTTCCTACCAGTCCTTCCAATTTAAGGTCAAATTCTAACTTCCAATTTCCAACTAGCAATATGAACGAATATAGGAAGGCACTCATGGTAACTAAAGATACGTAGACATACGGTGTCGTTCCCAATGACTCCATGTGTCTAGTTATCTTTAGTCCTCCGGAGTCACTCCGTATACGTGATCATACTCCTATCCCCAACCAAGAACTTAATATTCAGCCTATGTATTCTTGATGATTTAATTCGGGAGGGCATTGTAATATGTCAGCTATAACATTGTGTCATCATGAAGACCCCGCCTTCATGAAGACACCGTGCTGTAGCTGGCGTATATGTCAATGTCCTACGAATCCTCTCATCGAGAGTACACATCCACGCTTCAAGTGATTTGGATATGATCTTAATATTTAAGATCAACTTTCAGCAACCATGCTGATCCTTTATCCTCATTCCCGTTACAGTTGTATGGAGCTAAGAGAGACTAAATCCATCTTCTAGCTTGCTATGCATCTTCTCCTTCATACCGAAGGGTTGCATTTTCTCTCTACTTGGTTCTTTTCTTAATCATTGGATTAAGCAGCCCATTACCGATGCAGAGAAAATAAGTTTAACCTATTAAACTTAACCAAGTTTTTCCACAACTGTAACCAAATTCAGAATTCCATCTTATTAGACGTCATTTAAACGAGGTCTAATTCTCAATAAATGTATTCATTTATTCTCCTTAACCTTACATAGTTAAGGTCTATTAGCCCTAGATATATTTATCCATATCCTTACTTTCTGAATTTAACATTCGAGGCTATTAACGGAGTCCGAATACGAAGTTCGGTTGCTCCTAAGTTATTTGATATTCCTTAGCTTCCAAGCTAATCCTGAATACCTATCAGTTATGAGATCATGTTCTTCCTAATCCTTTTAATGTCAATTAAAAATTCATCTTTACCCAAGTATGAACTAATTGCACATTTCAACTTAAAAGTTGCATTTAGGTAAGAATAGATGTCAATTCCTTTTAAATCCATCCAAGGACAATTGAATAATTCCAAATCAAGAAATAACATTATATTTCCAATTTAATCAACAATATCAAACTGATATAGTTATTAAAATATCACACTTGTATTTGTATTCATCAATCCATTTCATAATCCATACATTTGCCAATCCAAATGACTGGACTTTGTTTATATAAAACAACATTACAACTCATAGATAGAAGAATGTACTTTCTTCTTTTCACAATTCCTCGTAGAGGAATAATAACCAACAAATACAATTCATCTTCGAAATCAAAAGAAGTATCGAAAAAACAGCCATGTCTTCATTTTAATCAAGTTCCATCTAAAAATTACTTGCATGGGTCGATTGATGAATGAGCATATTAAGCACTTGTCATTAAAATGAGGTGCTTCTAATTAATTGTCTCAATAAAAGAACCCTACTTTTATGAAACGGCGTATGAACATCAATCAAGAATTAAGTATCAAAAGAATGAACAACATAACAAATGAACCATCTAAATACCATCCTAATCACCAAAGGATTGCTGTCCTATTTCCCACATAACCATTACAAGATGCAATTTCCTTCCACAGTTCAGATTACAACATTTGTAAAAACTAGGAATACTAGTAAACATACACTTGTTATAACATAATCTATCCCTTCCTTTCCTTACATTAGTAATAAATGAAAAGGATAAAATCTAACTAAATGTAAACCAATTACTTTCCTTTCAGTTCATGCATCTCATTTGATTCCAAGCAATCAAGATGAGAAGAGAAAACAACAATAAATATAGATGCTTATACCCAAGCAATTACAAAATTTTTCCTAAACGATTACAATTTCCAACTTTATGAGAGAAGAAATGATCATTTTCCAAGTTATCCATTCACATTCCTATTTCTTTCCTCATGATTGTCCTTAAAAATTGAATCCAAACGAGACACAAATCAAGATAACAGTTCAGAGTGAAACTTACAAAATCCATTCGGAATTCACTTTCCAACAGCAAGAAATAGTTCCGTTCATATTCAGCTTTAAATGAAAACAAGGATGAATTTATCATCCTTATCAATACTTCATTTAAATCAGGCTCATACACTGAATACCATAAACAGGTTAGTAAAACATCGTATTCATCATAGACAAGTAGTATAAAGATGCATACTATGTACTTACTGTACTAGAAGATTCCATACTTCTTTCACTGTATTTTAACCAAATAAACAGTTATACAGCCACGTAATCACTTATTCACATGACCTTCTATATCCATGAACGCATACAGATCATAATAACAATTTGCACATTGCTGTTACCTACAAAGAAGACCAATTCATATTACAGATAAAAAGCTCTATTATTGCTATTTCCCGTAACTCAATCAAAGAAAAGAGAAAATTCATTCCCTTAACTATTTCAATAAGAAACATCCATTTCCATCAAATACAACAAGAATCAGTCAAGTCGGATTCATTTTTTTGAATGACAATGCAAAATCAGAGATCTCCTGAAACATTCCAAATTTCCATTTGTACAGAAAGATAACAGCACTCAGAAAATTAATCGAAATATCACTGTCACTTCCGTCAAGCCGAATCCAAATGATCAAAGAAACCCAATTATCATTTCTTCAGAATTAAAAACAGCAGAAGGAAGAACTCATTTCTTTAATAATTCCAGAAAAGAAACGATCATTTTCTTCAAAATGTGATAAGAACACCCTAGTCGTGTTTACTTCATAATGACAGCTCAAACCCATATCGACAGTAGAACAATTGTTCATCAATGTAAACAAACTTACACAGCCTGTACAGTTTCATTCTATATGCCTTTTTCAAAGAATACCCAGTTCGAGTTCTTTATCGGCAACCATTTCTACCCGAAATCCCATTCTTCTATTTCTCAATAATGTGCAGAACCCAGCAATGCACTTCTCATATAACAATATCCTTATTAATGAAAATCCACATAGGATATCAAATGCACAAACAAGGTACAGTCAAGACAGTCTCAAACAACAAGATAATTCCCATAAATTTCATTTATTTGCACCGAATTTCAAAGCCAAGTTCGTATTCACGAAGACAGTTCGAATCAGAAGATCAAACCGCATCAATAAGACACAACAAAATCAACTTTCCACCAAGGCAAGAGAAAATACAGTTCATTTATAAGTTCAGAAGGAAAACAATTACTTTCCTTAACTTTCACGAATACCCAAAACGTATTCGTTCATTTCTTTACAAAAGAAAAAGCACAACAATAAAAGTATTACTATCACTTCCTTCAAACCGAGCTCATAATGCTCAAATAAAACCCAAATGCTATTTCCTTCAAAATCCAAATCAGCAGAAGGAAGAGGAACTCATTTCCTCAAAAATTTCAATAAAGAAACAACTTCAAACAACTCACACAGTTAATACATTCCATCACTCAAGTTCGTATTGGCAAAAGAACGATTGCACAACAATGAAAACAACTCATACAACCTGTACAGTTTCATATAAACATTTACAGAGAAATACCCAGTTTGAATTCCCCAATACTGTCAAACAAACCAACACAGCATGTTTGTATTTCCAACTCAAATTTATGCAAAGACAGTTCAAATCACAACAGCAAGAAAATGATTCTACCCAAATCATTTCCAAAATGACAGTAAAATCGAATAAACCCAAAACCCGTTCAGAAGAAGAAGAGCAGGGTTGTTTTAATGAGACGCTTAAACAAAGCAAGTGTTTTAAAGAGAAGGGCTTAACATGCCTGTAATTTTTCCTCGAAGCTCGAAGAAAACTGCGTCTACAGGTGGTATTTCCTTCCACGGCGACAACAACAAGCTTTCCAAACAATCCCTTCCTCTACAGGCTCAGAAAACAACCTTCAATTTCCAAAGAAACAGTGATAATCAACCAAAACAATTGGTTTGACCAACCAAGAAAAACCAAATGCAGAGCAACTTTCCAAAAATCCGAACAAACACAAATGACTAACAAAATTCCTCCATACTCTTTCCAAGGTGGGCTGGTCGCGAAGACCAAGAAATTAAATGCATTAAAGGCTCTGCCTTTTTCTATTTCCTCACGCCACCGCCGACTTGGGTTGGCGAGTTGCCAATTTCAAATTTTGCATGCAAACCAAGTTTAGTCCCATAACTAACTAGATACCTCCACCTTTTTCCTGTTCCCACCAAACTTGGCGCTATCCACGCAAGGACTCACATTTATTGCCATTAAATTTCCTTCCATCCTTATCCTTTCCATCCCCCATGGGTCTGTGCGTCCCCTTCTAGGTTAGGATTAGTTTAGGATTAACAATAGTGTTCATACCTAGGTCATAGGTTAATAGAACTTAGGTCTATGTTTACCATTTATACAATTTAAAAATCCACATAGGATAGTAGTTTAGGATGTAAGGTAGAACTTAGGATTAGATTAGGATCTAATCCCCTTAGCACCTAACACTTAATTAATCAACCTCCAAATCAAGTCTTCTCCGATCGACACCAAATTTCAACACTGTGCTGGACATTTCATCCCACGTTATACATACATGAGCCACCCGTATCTAGGCATTTCTCACCTTACGAGGTCTCACACATGATAGTGCATGGTTCGAGAATTGAACCTTTGTCGTTGGCATCTACGTGCCCAATGTTCATACACAAATCGGTCTTTGCACATTTATATCAACCTTGATCTGTTTAAGAGTAAATCGACAAAGCGATCACAAGAAGACCACAACATACTTTGGATCAATGGAATTTATTCAAGGTGTGTTGTCAATCAGTGAATAGAGTTCAGCAAGCATACGACAAATTTGTTGTCACATCAACAAACATACAAGCAATAATAACTGTTGTCCCATGTAAACAAATTACAGTATGCAAGAATCCAGATTAGCAACACATTCCCTTAAGATCAAAATATATATCTTAACATGTTTGCCTTCATTTCAGTAGTTACAACATTAAGAAAGTAATCACCATGATAACTTACAAAAATCATACATT
The DNA here is from genome assembly GCA_018340775.1 of Taxus wallichiana var. yunnanensis. Classification (NCBI taxonomy): domain Eukaryota; kingdom Viridiplantae; phylum Streptophyta; class Pinopsida; order Cupressales; family Taxaceae; genus Taxus; species Taxus wallichiana. Next base: position 162,380,492 of record CM031233.1, on the reverse strand, counting down.
CCTTAACTACCTCAAACTCTACTACTTTATTTTCCATTGTTGTCAAAAGTGCTAAATGCTTACTCAAGGCATCAATAACTTGATTCTTCTTACCTAATTTATGCTTTAAGAAAAAAGTATATTATTGCAAAAATGAAACCTATTTTACATGCCTATTATTCAGTTTCTTCTATGTGTTTACATACCTCAAGGCTTCATGATTAGAACGAAAAATAAAAATTCCTTTTCTACCAAGTAATGTCTCCGATTCGTTAATTCTGAACAATAGCATAAAATTCTACATCATAAGTAGATTATTTCATCCTTAATTCATTTAGCTTTTCATTGAAGAGTTGCACGGTCATCCTTCATGACTCGAAGTAGAGCTCCAATCTCGACATGTGAGGCATCACAGTCAATCTTGAAGACCTTGCTAAAATATGGAAATACCAAAACCAGGTGCTTGACACTTTCTTCTTCAACAATTCAAAACTATTTGTTGCTTCCTTGGTCCATACAAACTCCCTCCCTTTTGTACACTCTTTTACAAATGTGCAACAATGCTACTGAAATTCCTATAAAAATTTTCCAATCCATGAAAACTACGAACCTCTATCACATTCCTTGGAATAGGCCATTCCAAAATTGCCTTTACTTTTTCCTCATCCATCCTCACTCCATCCTCTGATATGACAAACCCCAAAAATAATAAACTTATGAGGAAATCTACACTTCTTTAAGTTTGAATATACACTCTCTTTACATAACAAGTCTAACACCAATTTCATATGTAACAAGTTTTCTTCCTTTTTTCTTGAATATAAGAATATCATCAAAATAGACAACAACAAACTTACCATTGTATTGTCAGAGTAATCTGTTCATCAACCTCATGAATGTACTTAGTATATTTGATAGCCCAAATGGCATCACCATCCACTTGTACAATCCATCTTTTGTTTAGAAAGTAGTTTTACATTCAATGCTAAGATCCTTCTGTCTTAGGTTTTGGAACCTTCGAAAGAGTGTCTAAGCATAATCTACAAGAATAAACTTTTCTTTCATCTTCTTTACCATTTTATTCAAGTTTTGGATCTTTCCCTTTCCATTCCTTTGTCTTTCATTTTGTAGGTGATCCCACGGATCAATGCATGTCCGTCTAACTTAGTCCATGTAAAATTAACCTTCTTCTCCTCTCGAAAGGGTTTTCCACTCAAAAGAATTTTCGGGAACATTAATCTTGATGTCGCATCTTTCCTCTAAAGCTAGGATCAATCTCTCCTCAAATGATCTCTCATTCAAGGTTTCTTCATCTCTCTCATTTTCTTCTTCATCTCCTCCTTCATTCATTAATGGAGGTAATTCTTGATATCACTATCACGGGTCTACATCCCGATTTGTATGTTTCCTTGTGGAGGGAAACTTCTCTTGTGAGTTTAGTAACTTGTCTCTGTAGCTCCTACATATGCCTATTCATTTGGGCATAGCCTCCCCTCTCGCGTCTAGCCAAACTTATATAAAATAGAGGTAAAATTAACATAGAAAAATGTAATATATTACCTTAACTATTTCTGCAAGATCAAAATCCAGCTCTAATACCAATTGATGTGAATCCAGTGCTTCATGAGGATGAAATACCTCCAAAAAAACATAAAAAACTTTATAAATCAAAAAAAGCGATTTAAAAATAGATTTTTTCTCATTTTGGAATCCACATTAATCTTTTACATCATTACAATCCTCCTTTTATTTCATGTCTCCTCTAAAAACCCTAAAATGCCAAAAATTACCTATTAGCAGAACAACTTCGGATGGGCACAAATTTTTGTGCCAAATATGATTTCATAAGTTATGGCTCACATGAAATTTTGACTTATTCTAACTAGCGTGAAAACAAAAGTTATTAAAATTCTAAGACCTAGTCAAAAGTGAAACAAACATTGAGAGCCAATTTTAGGCCACTAGATGAAGGAATCTGGGTCCGAAATTTTCCAAAACGAACACAACCTTGCTAGCAAACTTGACACTTAAGCATAGTACTAATATATATGTATCACATTGTAAAATTTCAAGACGATCCAATGGTTGGATCAAAAGTTATGGTCTCCACAAGTTATGCTCTTAAATCAATTTGTCAAGCTGAAGGGGTCAATCTAAACATTATTATATGCTTTGAGTGTTAAGGAGTTACATGTTATACCTAGATTAGGCTTAGAATATTGTGAATAATTTTCCTCCTCATCCAATCGACAAAGATTCATCTTTAGATATGCATATGTGAGTAGAAGATTAAGATGGTGCGCTACGTAGTATCGAAGGGAAAAAGAGATATTACTCAAATTACATGCAAAAATGGGTTAGTTAATTTGCACCAGGTTATAGATTGTTTTCCCACATATATTTCAATAAATCTTTATAATTATATAGCTATTGGTCTTTTGTAATTGACATGAATGCACATCCTAGAAACATGAGGCCCGACTTGGTGTAGTAATGGGAGGGGTCATTACAATATATTTTTGTTGGAATATCTGATATTCCTAATCCAATGTTGAGTGATATTTCATAGCAACAACACTATAACTCGATCATGAACCGAAGTACATGTGAATTTTACTTTATGAGATTTTTTTTGAATTTATACATTAAAACAAAATGTGAAGTCATAGATTTGCAGTGCTTTGTTCATTTTCCTTTATCTCATTTGGTAATATAGTATGTAGGTTGCAAAGGAGATGTTTTGTCTATAAGTCTGTTTAGGAATTAAATAAACAAAACTTGTCGAAGAACATCATGTACCACAATTTAATTTGAGCTATGTGATGATTTAGAAAATAACATAAATACATGCGACAAAAATTTATACTCGGTCAAATGTATGGTATGGATTCTTTCGTACACGTGAATAATGAGGATATGAGGTCTATGAAGAGATAGAATGTGGTGTGTCATGCAACACATTTAACATGGAATAATTATAGCCATTACTCTAGGGATATTGCACATGATAATGAAGCGAAACAAAACATTCGTGACCAAGGCTGCTTTTGACAAACAATGTGAATAATTGCTCCAATCAAATTTTAACATTGTTTTACTCATTATGTTGTGGTGTCCTATTGAATAAAATGATAGATTCACGTCAGATATTTTAGAAAATATTTGATGCTTTGGTTTTTATTTACATGTGTGGTATATGCAAGGATTCATAACCTAGTATAGTCGTGACACTCTCATTCAAAGGCCATGTTTGCAAGAGATGAAAGGGTGAATGAGTAGGTAATCGGTTTTCAAAGTGGAACAATATGGATCCTAGGGATTACTAAGATGTCTTACGTGCACTTTGAAATGGGTGGTGTAAATTTTGATAGCGTATGAAACCCATATTAAATGTAACCCATGCACATGGTGGAAAATAAAAATATAATGAAGACATGATTTACTTTCCCAAAGACATATCTTATGTTGCAGACTTATTCCACATCGATTTGATGATTTGGATATCCTTATAGTTAAAATATAGAACAATAGGTAGAGGGAGTACAAATGTATTATTAGTTGGTCGTATGCTCTTGATGATTTGCATAACAAAATTCATAACGGGTATTACAAAGATGTAGAGATAGTCTATGTGTAGCATTAAATGATATCCCTTAATAAGAGGGAGATGTATCAAATATAATTAATAATTTAGAATTTGAGGACATTAAAAGAGATGGAGCAAAGGATATAGCCAATGTTAATGAGAAACAAATATAAAATCATCCATCATCATTTGCTCTTAGACTACCTAATTAGTGAAGGGAGATGGAGATAGTTGGATTATTTGTTGAAAATATAGATTTGAGGTTGGTTGATGATAATTACTAGCCACTTTGATATGCTCTTTAGTGATAAATAAAAACAATAGAGAGGTTATGTTATCTATGGCATTTATGTCCCTCTTCCCTAGAAGAGATGTAAAATGGTTACAACCAAGGATTAAACTAGTACAATTTCATGATTATGTGAAACTTTTTATAAGGTATCATGATAATAGATTTATAAGGCACCCTAAATTTTGATATTGTGCACATAATATATAAGTGACTCACCACATCCAAGCCACTACATCTTTTTTTGAGAAAAATATGAGGACAAGGCTCCCCACGACTATTGAAAACTTACCTTGTCACACTAATAACGTGACCGATGATAAGCTGACAAAACAAGTGATGGATTTTAGAGAAAATCTTAGTGGGACTAGGTCCTACTAGTACTTATTTCATAATCATCTTACACACATGATTATTAAGTTTGGCATCTCGATTTTTTTCATGTTGACCGTTTTAGACACTATGTGGTTTGATTTTTATTAGCTAATGCTCTGTGAACCTCCTTTTAATTTTTCAATGGCATATAGCTAGAGGATCAAAAATGTGATAGAATATCCTCATATTGTCGTGACTTAGATGTAAAAAATACTTGAGATATTTAGTGAAGAGGTGATGTAGAAATTTATTGGTGCAAAGGATTACCGGTACAAGTTTGTATTTTTATGTTTTATTAAAATGTATGAAAGTGAATAATAATGTTTTTTTGAGTCTAATCAACTCTTGATATTATGAATGAAAGGTTTTATAAGTTGCGTGGATTTTGTGGGCTTAGTGTTTTGTAGGTTAGAGTGGAAACATATAGGATCTTGACATGTACATGGATTAATATGGGTTCTAGTAACCACTGGATGGAATCATTAGATTTGATGAACAAGATCAATGTATGACTGAGATATCAATTTTTGATAGATACATTACATCAAGGAATCCCCGTGATAGCCAAAGATAAATGTATTGCTTGGTTAGTACAAAGATGAAGTTCCTTTCTCGTTAAAACCATAATAGATACTATAGCATAACCTCCTTGGCTACTATGAAGAAAATTTCAACCATGTCTACAGAACACAAAATATAGTGAGATGTCCTATTTGTGAAAGAAAGGATCATCTATCATTTGGAATTATAATATTTTGTGGGATCTTTAAGATGATTCAAAGATTTTTATTGATACATATGGTCACAAGAAATTTGAACCTTCCTACAACGATGTGAGATTGAACATTCACAAGTTAGACATGTTGGCTATATGGCATGGTAATGTGAATTTCTAGTCTATCGATTCTAGACATGCATTGTTAAAAAATATAGAAAAATATGATTCAAAGGTAGAAAAAAAAATGTCTAAAGTATTTCATGATATGTTTATAAGGATATTAGACAATGTAAAGGGAGAAGAGTGTGAAATATACATCTACCAAAGGTTTTTAACTAAAAAATTATAAAATGTGATGTTTAGGCATAAGAAACATACCACATGTTAAATTTGTCCTTAGTTCAAAGTGTAGTCGTACCTTTAAAACTATGAATGTTCATCGGAATGTTTTTCACAAGGTAAATATAATGTTTAAAGATGATAATAGTGTATCGTGGTTCATCAATGCATATAAGGATTGTCCATTACAATTGGAATTGATGTAATTGATTTATGTTTCTGATCATGGTCATTTAATTTGAAGAGAAAGAAATATAAATTAAATCCAAGGACAAGTATTTTGTCATACGCATATGGTCACAATATTTTTCAATTTCTGAAATTAGTTTAGAGGATCACGAGAACTATTGTTGGAATGAGTTGTTGATGTATAAAGCTTTCCATGTTGTACACAATGAGATAGGCGGACAAGGAATAAAATTTGGGAAATCATGCGAGAGACTTAAGAATACGTATAGTGTGTGGCATGTCTACCGAAATAATGTAATTGATGAAGAGGAGATAGAAGACACCGATGATGATGAACTCGCAAATTTTGTAGACATGGACTAAAAGGATGAGTGGTTAGTTCTTTCTTGTGTTGTTCCTCCCAATTAGGTGAATTTGAGTGATCTTAATATACTTATGATGTGGGATAATAACTCTTAAAGGATTTTGAATCGACCATTGGATCGTCTTGAAATTTTCTAGGTTTATAAATCTAGATTAGTAATTTTCAGGGTGGTAGATCTTGAGTATTCACATGTTGGTGTAACTTTTAACATATTTTTTGGGCCAAATTCTTTCATTTAGTGGTCTAAATTTGGATCTCGAATGTTTTTTTGGGTTTTTTTGAGTACTTGGATTTTTAATATAATTTTTTTATGTTTTAGGTAATAAGCCAAAATTCTCGATTACACAAGTGAAATTGATCTGTAGAAGCATATTCAAGTTTATGAACAACATTGGTGACTATGCAGGGAGACTTCTCCCTTGCTATGGATTCAATTGTTTGTATGGACCCTAGGGCCCATACCACGATCCTAGTATTCACATCAAGAAATTAGATGGGAGACTAGAGATTGGGATTAGATAGTCAAAGAATTTTTCCATACCTTTAATTTTTGGGACGTAGATTTAAATGTCTTGAGGGAATTACAAAAGATTCAAAATTTTTTATTTTTGACACCAGATGAAGCAACAAAACAATATTTTTAAGAGAAGAAGAAGAAAAAAACCCGAGATTATAAATCCATGACAAAAATTAAAGAACATTCCAGATATGACACGATGCTTTACTATCAAAAATAAGAAAAGAGGAAAAACTAGAGAATTTGAGATATAAAGTCATAGAGGATGAAAACACGGTAGTATAAAATAAATATGAAGGATAAAATTATTATTATCCGCCCTTAAAAATCAGAAATGAGAACATTGGGATGAATGGAGATGAGAAGTTTTCCGCTGTTGGAGACTACTGGTCAAAGGAAGAAGTATCCAAAGTAGTAGAATTACTAGAAGATTTAAAAGATGTTTTTACCAAGGACTTGAAAGAGTTGAAGGGGAAAAGAGGTGTAGGAAATCTAGAAAATAAAGCAAAAGGATAAAGTTTTAATATGAAGGAAGAATAAAAAAACTACCGAAAGAAGCAAAATGTAAAAACATGAAACAAAGAGATTGAGAAAGCCAAGAAGAAATAAAATAGAAAAGAACCGTAGAATTAAGAAGCAAGGTAAAATTCAAAATGAAGAAAAATAGAATAAAACTAATCTAGAAACAGAGTGAGTCATCCATGTTCGTCTTGAGGAACTAGTGAAAAGGGCTAGTTATAGGTATGGAATTTCACTCTTTGGAAGCTTTGCTAGAATTAGGCCAAATGTGAGCGTTTTAAAGATTTGGGCTATAAGAAAATGGGATCCTAATATAGACATCTATGTGGTGGGAATTGCAAATAAATCATTCTTGTTTCAGTTCAACAAGGAGGAGGAATAACTTAGAGCCATTAATGGTTGCCCCCTGGATTTATGGGAAGATGATGTTGCATTTCGCCAAATGGTGACCTAGTATTGACATGAAATATTTGAACCCAATACATTTCCAATCTAGGTGAATCTAGCTAACTTGCTCTCAAGTTTCGGGAAGTTGAGGTCTTGAGGGGATAGTCAAAGCCATTAGGGATCTACGGTCATTGATTAAACAACTCTTGCTGGGATAAGGATGGTCTCGGCGAGAATGTGTGTTAATGTATCTCCCAGCAAGCTCTTCACTGGTCTTTATTCATCTCAAACTTAGCCCATGGGGAAGTAGTATTAGAGATTAAGTATGAACCATACCCTCTACAATGTGAAAAATTTAGGTCTATCGGCCATGGCGTTATTTCTTTCTAGGACAAGGTTCAAGAATAAAAACTAAATCCTTTAACTTGCGGTGAGCGTCTTGTGCCTTTACGCTTCTGATCCTCTATATTATAGCGTCTCAAAATCCATTGTTGGCGGTGATTTGTTGTCTAGTGTGGGGTTGTTTTTGAATACGTGGAGGGAGTGATGACTCTCTTTGTCCTAGATTCCCTAGTTGTTGCTTCTACGTCCCCAATTCAATCCATAGTTAAAGATCCCAATGATCTCAAATGAACCCCATAGATTTGAATGTAAAAATTTAGGAAGAAAATGAGGCACCAAATGAGCCGAGGATGTGGATGATTATTCTTCTAGAAATGAAATGGATAAATCAATGGAAAAACTGACATTTCGTGGTTTTATTCAATTTTTCTTCATTTCATGGTTTACCCCTGTTTCTTCCTTCCGCATTTTCCACAGCTTCTTCTATATTTTATTTGTTCTCGCATATTTGTTCAATCTCTCTGTTTTTTCTTTCTACTTCTTTTGGCGGTTGTTTTCTTCTTCCTTCATATTTTATTCTATTTTTCTTCTCTATTTTTGCTTTGTACTTATTTCGGTGGTTTTTTTCTTCTTTCTTGATATTGTGGCTTTATCCTTTTGCTTTATTGTGCAACTTTCCCACTCTCCTCTTTGATTCCCTTTAGCTTTTTGAAGTCCTTGGTAAAAATATCTTGGAAATCTTGTAGTAACTCTACTACTTTGGCTACTTCTTCCTCTGACCAGTAGTCTCAAATCTTGGAAAATTTCTCATCTCCATTCATCCCAATGTTCTCATTTCTGATTTTTAAGGGTTGATAATAATACTTTTCTCCTTTGTCTTTCTTATCTACTATTTTTCTTTCACCCTCTTATGAATTTATATATCAAATTCTCTAGTTTTTCCTCTTTTTCATATATTTCGATAGTAAAACATCATGCCATTTCTACAATCTTCTTTAAGTTTTCTTGCAGCTTTAGAATCTCAGGTTCTATTTCCTACTTCTCTTCAAAATATTGTTTTTTTGCTTCATCTAGAGTCAAAAATAAGGAAGTTAAAATATTTTGTAATGCCCTCAAGACATTTAAATCCACATCCCAAAAATTAAAGGTATGAGAAATTTCTTTGACTATCTGATCCCAATCTCTAGTCTCCTGTCTAATTTCTTGATGTGAATACCAGGATCACGGTGACAGGCCATAGGTCAATACAAAAATTGAATCCATAGTAAGGAGAAGTCTCTCTGCATAGTCGCCAATGTTTTTCACAAAATTGAATATGCTTTTGTAGATCTTTTTCACTTGTGTATTTGAGAATTTTGGCTTATTACATAAAACATAAAACAAAAAAAAATCTAAGTACTAACAAAACAAAAAAACATTCAAAGCCAAATTTAGACCACTAAAGGAATGAATTTAGCCCCAAAAATATGCCAAAAGTCACACCAATTTGTGAATACTCAAGATATACCACCATGGAAAATTACTAATCAAGATCTACAAACCTAGAAAATTTCAAGATAATCCAACGATTGGTTCAAAATATTTTAGAATTTATACTCTTGTATCACAATCATATGAATATCACTCAAATTCACCTAATTGGGAGGAACAAAATAGGAAATAACTAACCATTTCTCCATTTAATCCATGTTTACAAAAGTATCATTCATCATCATCGTGTCTTTTATATCTTGTTCATCGATTACATCCTTCCTAGTCAACATGCCACGCATGATACATATTCTTAAGTCTATCCCAATTTCCCAAAATTTCCTCCCTCGTACTACCTATGTCCCTGTGTACATCATGGAAAGGTTTTTACATCAATAACTCATTCCAACAATATTTCTTGTGATCCTTTAAACTACTTATATGAATTCAAAATATCGTGGCCATACACATATGACACCAAGAATGTCCCTTGGATTCAATTTATATTTATTTCTCTTCACGTTAAATGACCATGATCGAAACATTAATGAACAAGATGGATTCCAACTATACGACAATCATTATATGCATAGATGAACCATGTTAGATTGTTATCCTCTTCGAGACATGGTACTTACCTTGAAAAAAATATTCCAACCAACATTCATAGTAATAAAGGTATGAGTGCATCTGAACCAATGAAAAATTTATCAACATGTGGCATTTTTCTAATGCCCAAACACCATGTTTTAAAATTGTTTTAGTTAAAAACCTCCAAAGATGCATAATGTACAATCTTCCCCTCTACATCATCTAATATCCTTATTGACATATCATGACTTATCTTAGACATTTATTCTACCTTTGAATAATATTTTTCTATATATTTTAACAATGCATGTCCTAAAATGACAGAATGGAAATCCACATTACCATGCCATATAGAAAAAATGTCTCGAGTTTTGAATCTTCAATATTGTATCGTTGTGTGAAGGTTTGATTTTATTGTGACCATATGTATCAATATAAAAATTTGAATCATATCAAAGATACCATCGAACATTATAATGCCAAATCATAAATAATCCTCTCTTTAGCAAAAATGAAAGTTCACTACATTTTGTATTCCTCTAGACATGGTTGAAAATATCTTCATAGTAACCAATAAGGTCACACTATAGTATGAGAAAGGAACTTCATATTTTTACTAACCAAGCAATAATTTTATCTTATGACTATCACGGGATTCCATGATGTAATGTATCTATTAAAAACTAGCTCGGATTCATAACTTGATTCTCATTCGTCTAATCTGATGATTTCATCCAGGTTACCATGAACCCATATGAATCCATGTACATGTGAAAATCCTTGAGGTTTCCACTCTAACCTACAAAAATCAATCCCACAAAAACCAAGTGACTTATAAAACCTTTCATTCCTAATATCAACAATGGATTAGATTGAAAACATTATTAGTCACCTTCATAAAATTTCACTAAATATCTCAAATATTTTGTGCATATAATTCATGACAATATGAGGATAACCTATCACATTTTCAATCCTCCACCTATATGCCCTCAAAGAATTCAAAGGAGATTCACTAGGCATTAGCCCATACAAATCAAACAACTTAGTGTCCACAACGGTAAACATGAAAAAAGAGTCGATATACCAAACTAAATAATCATGTGTGTAAGATGAATATGACATAAGCAATAGTAGGATCTAGTCCCACTAATATTTTCTCTGAAATATATCTCCTATTCTTCCATCTTATCATTGGTCATGTTTTTAGTGCGACGATGCAAGTATTAAATAGTTGTGGGAACATTGTCCTCATATTTTTTTGTCAAAAAAAAGAAGAATAAATTAATGGCCTAACTACATTGAGTCACTTATACATTATGTCCACAATATTAAAAATTTAGGTGCCTCCCAAATCTATTATCCTCGATACCTTATAAAATTCTTCACATAATCAAGAAAACTATACTAGTTTAATCCTCGGTTGTAACCATTATGCATATCTTGTAGGGAAGAGAGACATAAATTTCATGGATAACATACCCTCTATGTTGTATTCATTTATTGGTGAAGAGAAGATCAATGGCTAGTTACTAGCATCAATCGACCTCAAATCTATATTTTCAACAAATAATCCAACTTTCTCAGCATCTCCCTTCACCGATTAGGTAGTTTGAAAGAAAATGATTATGGATGATTTTATATTTATTTTAAATCAACACCTTTGGTTATATCCTATGCTCCATCTCTTTCAATGTGTTCAAATTCTAAATGATTAATTCTATTTGATACATCTCCCTCTTATTTAGGGATATCATTTAATTTTTCATAGTCTATCTCAAAGCATCTTTGTAATACACGTTATGAATTTTGTGAATGAAAGCATCAGAATGCATGACCAAATCATAATACATTTTTACTCCCTCTACCTAGTGTTCTATATTTTAACTATAATAATATCCAAATCATCAAATCATAGTGGAATAAGTCTCGTAATATAAGATATGTCTCGAGGAAAGTAAATCGTGTCTTCACTATATTTTTATTGGCCACCATGTGCATGAGTTACCTTTAATATGGGTTTAACACACGTTGTCAACATTTCCTCCACCCATTTCAGTGAGGTAAGACATTTGATTGATCCCTCGGATCCATATTGTTCCACTTTGAAAACATATGACCTATGCGTTCATCCTTGCATCTCTTGCAAACATGGCCTTCAAGTCAGAGTCTCATGACTATACCAAGTTATGACTTCTTACATATACCACACATATGAATAAAAACCAATGCATCAAATCTTTTCCAAATATCTGACGGGACTCTAACATTTTATTCAGCGCACACCATATAATGTATTGTGTAATTTTTTTTTAATGTTTTAGGAGAAATTATTCACACCATTTTTTAAAAAATAGACATTGATCGCAAATGTTCGGTTCGACTCGTTATCATGTACACTATCACTAGAATAATGGATATAGGTTTTCCCCACCTAGTTAAATGTGTTTCATGACATGCCACATTTTATTTCTTCTAAGACCTCCTATCATCATTATTCACACATACAAAAGAATCCATATCATTCATTTTCCCGGATAATTTTTGGTTGCGTGCATTTATGTTATTTTCCACATTCTCATGTAGCTCACATTGGATCATGATACATAATTCACATGTACATGATGCTCTTCGATGGGTTCTATTTATTAAATTCCTAAAAATATCTAGATGAAACATCTCCTTTGCAACCTACTTACAAAATTACCAAATCGGAAAAAGGAAAAATCAAACAAAACACCATCTATGACTTTGCACATCTTGTTTTAATGTATAAATTCAAAAAATATCATTAAGTAAATTTGACATGTACTTTGGTTCATGACTAAGTTGTAGTGTTTCGATAGGAAATGTCATTCAACATCGGATTAGGAATATCAAATATTCCAACAAAATATCTTCTGCAATGACCCTCTCCCAAAAGTACATCAAGTAAGTCTCATATTTCTAGGGTTCACATTCATGTCAATTGGAGTAGTACTGTTGGTGCTCAAAATAGTCTCGCCCATTCTTCCTACAAAAATCTATCAAGTTACGGTCTCTGTCACATTTTATCTTCCCGTATTTTGCCCGAAAAGTCTCCACCTTCCTTTGTTGTGGTAACCTGTCCTTTCCTAGACCAAGGATCACGTATATATCCAAAAAAATTTCCTCGTTTCTCTACTCATCTGAAAAGGTCTATATTTGGGTGTAAAAACTTGGGCATGTCCCATTCTTTCCATTTTCACAACAAGATTTATTGTCCTTGTTGTTTTTCCCCTAAATACTGGAGGAAAAATGAATGGATGTAGCTCGGAGTAATGTATTTGAGCATGTTAATATTTCTAAATTCTGCATCCTTGGAGAAAATTTCATCTCCAGGCTCAAATGGTCATTTTTCTACATTTTACGGTTTGACGGCATTTCTCCCGATCAAATTTACATCCTTGCATCAACAAGAAATGTGGCCTATTTTGGTTGGACGCAGCTCGGTAAGGTACTTCAAAATTTCATGAATCGCCTCAACTTAAAAACCTATCTACATGGAAGAACGACGCTCATTTGAAGATTTGATGGTTTGGCCTTGGAGTTGTGCCAAGAGGACACGTGGAGGTTTTTTAGCCACTTTGCCCAAAATTAGACAAATTTTTATGAAGTTGGTACAATTTGGCGTAACAGGGACATGTGGTGAGCTCCGCACTCATTCGAGTCTCCGCTCTTGGGCACCATTTTGAAATTGCACCATGAAGACATGTGGAGGCTTCCACCGGGTCTTCCCATACTTAGTATTTTTCAAAAGGTTTTGAGAGGCACGGGACACATGGAGGGACTGCGCATGTTTGAGGATCGACGCTTGAATTTAATTTTAAACAAGCACCGTGGAGGACACTTGGAGGCCTCTTCTCACTTTGCATTTTGATTGGACTATTCAACACCAAAGGAGATTGCCTCGCATCTTGACACATGGCGCCTTCCATTGAGCTTTAGGCAGTCAAATTTTTTTACTTGGCCAGACACGTGGTGAGCCCGCGCTCATTCAAGGTCTCAACTTTTGGGGACCATCTCAAGATGTGCCATTGTGACGCATGGCAGTTTGAAAAGTCAAAAGGTAGGGAAGTGAACCATCGGAGGAAACTTGGATTTTTTACCTCTTGTCATCAAAAGGATTAAAACATCAAAATGGCCTATAAGCCCAATAGAGAATAGTCAATTTTTTTCCTCGGTCAATGGCGGAGGTGCGGACTTGTGGGGGAAACTTGTAAATTTTTCCCTTTTCCAAAAAAGAGGTGAAATAGCAGAATTTGGCTACGGTTCCTTTGGGACCTACCTTAGGAAATGTGTCGCTCATTTGTCAAGGGTGGAGGTGCGAGAAAAATGATAAAATTTTACATTTTTCCAAAAGTTGTAAAAGGAAAAATGGAACCCGAAGGCCTGTTTTAAAGTGAATCTCCCACATGGACAGTCCAAATTCAAAATAGAAATAAATGGAAATGTATCTCCAGATCTGATTTTTCCACCATTTTCACTCCAGAGCTCCTGGGATGCGTATTCCTATGGTTTTTTATCATTTCTTGGAGTCTCTTGCATGCCAAATGAAGAGGAACATTAATCTAGTGGCTTGGTTTGGTGGGAAGGTCTGTAAACATCTCTCACCATTAAATATGCAATTTGACTATCGATTCGACCTGATTTTTCTTTCCTTGGCACGTGAAAGACCTGTTGATATCTTGGTTTGGTGAGGAAAATTCGGGACATCTTTTACCATTAAGATGAGATCTAACCTCTGGGATCGATCTGATCTTCCATTTTTCTTCCTAGGCACACAAAGAACCATATTTGTGAGTAGGGTTAGAAGTGGTTGGCGTGTAGAGGAAAAAATGATCTACTGTAAGGACTTGAATACGGGAGATGTTTGAGGAGATTCACTCCCTAAGCACTGATAACTTTTGTAGATCTGATTCTGGGAATTGCGATCGAGATCATGGCGAGCACTAGTGCACTAAATGTTTGGATTTTTTGGGGGAAAAACCTGTTGTAAAATGTTATAAGTTGAATGAATTTTTCATGTAAATGGTTGGAATGTTGGAAGGTTGGAGTGTTAGAGGCGAACTGATTTTCTAAGAGAAAATCTTGATAGAGCCCATCTTTTAAGGGACCTGTCTCGAAACATATATATCTCTTTTATGTTAAACTCGATCATGTCAAGGTGGTTGTGAGTGTGCAACCATTGACAAGCTCGATATTTTTATAGAAACTTTCCCTACCGATAATTTTAATCAAATTTGAGTTATCCTATGTTGACTCTAAGCAATTAGTGTCTGCTTTGTTTCAAAATGTCTACAAATAGTTCTATTCATTCCTATTGCAATCTTATACTGAAATTTTTGTGAAATCACACAGGATCTTGTCCCTATGACAATTTAATGGTATTTGCAATTTCATTTCAAGAAGATCCTTCATCTTGGATGAGATAAACAAATTTAAAATCAATTCACTATCATTTGTTGATAAAGATTGTCTAGTAAGTCTTCGGGTGTACCTTAGGCATGGTTAATCGAAACTATAGTGTTTAATTGAGTCTTCTAATTTGAGCCTTCGTATTGGAGTCTTAAAGATTATGTGAAAATGTGCTGATTCAAGCCTCCATCAAGCACACCTTCAGTTGAAGAAACATCTTGAATGTTCTCGAAGCTTTCTATTGTGAAGTTCCTCATTATTGTAAAGTCCCTTCAAAGATTTGGTATAATAAACTTTTTCCTGCTTCACCTCCCACCAAAAATTCATTTAAAAACAACCAATCATACCCATAATACCCCTGTTTGTCATGTGTGTATACAAATGCGTAGTTTTTAATACCAAAACATGCGAAACAATCGGATTTCATTGTCTTTTGTGGCTTTGAACCTTGCCTAGAAAATATCTCCATTATCTAGAGTGAGAACTCGTGAGAGTTAGGTTTTGTTGCATTGATTATATTTTCCTCAAGGTCTTCTTAATAATTTCACAAGGAAGGATATCTCCATCTCCTCCACAAGCAACAAAGCTACAAAAGGGTCCTCTCACCCTAGTTGAAAGGCACAACCATAAAGTAGTGAGGATAGGTCAAATCCTCTTGAGGGTGCTACCCATTTCTCCACATCTGAGTGATAAAGAGCAAGCTGCATTTCATCCCCACTTCAAAATGACACAATACATGCTCGCTTGTCTCTAAGCTTCCTATTAAACCCTTGATGCTACTTAGCTTCTGAGGGAGAATCAATTTGGGTACTAATAGTACCAATGGCTATATATTTATAAAAATTATTGAAATAGATGTGGGAAAATGATATCTAACCCAGTGCAAATTAATGGACCCACTTTTTGTATGTAATTTTAGTAATGGGTAAGTGCACCAAGTTGGGGGACAATTAAGTGGACATCAAATCCTGAATTTTACATTAAAAACAACAAAACATCAAATTTAGTCTTCCATGGACTTGAACCATGCCGAAAAGTAAAAACTATGTCATAAAAATGGTACCATTGCGTAGGGGAGACTATTAGCTTTGTAGAAATACTGATTTTAAAGTGAATAGAAGATGATAAATATCATTTTATAATTTTTTACTAATAGTAGGTCTTTAAGACACTTTTTCCTATGAATGTTTATGTCTACGTTTAAGACTGATAAAATTTGTTTCACTTATCAGAATGTGATAAAACTTATACCATCCCAACCGTGGTGAAATTATATACATGTTCAAAAAAAATTTATTTGATTTCAATATTTTTGATGAAGTTATGGTAGGCAAACGGAAAGTGCTTTGTTTTCTTTATGTTTTCATACCACTTTCACGGAAAAAATCATAAAAAATAAAATATTACTCAAAAAAATACAAAATAAAATCCATCCCAAGATAGATAGTGGCATATAACTTCTCACCAAAGGAAAAATATATATATCAATTTTTGGTCATCCAAATTGTGGGCAAACGGACTATAATCTTATTGGCGTTTTTAAAAAAATACCAAGTCATTGAATTTTGAGTGTTTAATATAGCTAATCTTGTCCATTTTTTACAAAAATTAGTATTTTAGAAACTAGATTCTGGATTATATGATTCATATTAATATAATTTTGTCTAATTTTGAGTGTATGTATTTCTAATAATCCCTACAAGTTGATATTATGTTGTTATTTGCAATATGATGTCCACGGATGACCCTATATTTGTCCATCAACTTCCTGCACTTACCCTAATCTCTCATTTTTCCTTCGATACTATGTAGTGTAACATCTTAATCATCTAATCACATATGCATATCTCGGCATGAATCTTTGTCAACTGGATGAGGAGGAAAATTATTCACAATATTCTAATCCTAATATGGGTACGACACCTGTAACTCCTACTTGATGTTGGATGAATGTAAAATATTTTGATTGAACCCATTAGTTAACAAATGTTTGTAAACCAACCATGTCTCTCCTTCATTTTCTCTTAAATTGTGTGAGTTGTGACCTATGAAGATGATGACGATCGCTTTCCCTTCGATATTTTCCATATGAATTTCATTTCTTAATACTAATGATGGGTGTATGTTCATTCATTAATTGAAAACAAAAATAATGCAATAAACAACATTCATGACTTATGGATGAATTTATTTTTCTAAAACATATAATAACAAACACATTAAATAATCATAAATACAACATTACAATATAAAAAACCACTGTTGTTATTGTGTGAAAACAATACATGTATCTCTTCCCAACTAAGTCACTTCTAAGATCTTCATTCGATACTTCCATCCTTTGTAAATAAGAGTTATCACCAAAATTTTATAAGTAGACCTCTTTTGCCGCATCTATTTGTCTCACTGATGCATGAAGAGTGAAAAATATTTGCCACAAACACATATAACCTTGACTACCTATCCCTCTTATTCACTTTTTTTTCTCAAAGTTTTCATCTATGATAATGACGTGATGTTTGGTGTCCCTTTGATATTTCTCAAGTAAATTTCTCATCTTACATGCTCGCGCAAGTGTATGTTCATTCAAGAATCGAAAAGTGAAGAAATAACACAATGAAAAAGCATCACCACATATGTAAGACACTTTTATTATTAATTAAAAGAGGAACAAAGAAATTAAATAGTTAAAAATGCAACATTACAGGATGTATAACAACCGTGTTATCATGGGATATGGGTAGGAACATTTCTTTTGCAAGATAATATCTTCTAGGAATTTAATTCAACATTTCTATCCCATTTGAGGAAGAGATATCATGCACATTTTAATAATAGACCCGTGTTTCTCCATCATCTTGACACACACACATACATTTGTGTATGTATCTATAGGATGCAATATGAAATTTATTTTCATGTGAAATCTTGTATAAAATTTTGAATGAACCATGAGTACTAGAATGAAGACGCCAAGGTCGGAGATAGCTCCAACAAGATAGAGAAAACCGCGAAGGGGAAAGGGAAGCCATGGGATAAAGAAATAATTTGTGCATAACTAAGAAATCTATAATAAACAAGATAAAACCGGATATTGAGAAAGGAGCAAGAGACTGGAAAAATTTGGGTAACACTAGAAAGAGTCACAGAAGATGACATCAAGCCACATAATAAAGACAAATCACACAAGTACGACATATAAGATGACAGAGGCATGAGTCAAAAGAAGTGTCTTTTGGAGTCAATTGTATTTTGTATATTTATTGTAACTAATGTATTGTATATGGGGGCATCACAAGAAATGTATGTGTGAGTGCCATTTTGAGAGATTTTGTACCATAATTAGAATAGAGGAGATATAATGAAAGGACTATACTTAAGGATGATGTAATCATTATTGATAAATAAATAATGAATGGAAATTTGAAATCAAATATGCTATACAATTTCCTTTATGTTTATGTTCTTAGAGTAAATGTGGTGTATTTCCCATGTACATCCTTAACTAAGGTCAAATTTCCTAAGCCTCACAATATTGTCGGGGTTTTAGGTCAACAATAGTGGTCAAAATGTTATCTTGGTGTATAATTTATGGGTGGAGATAGGTTTCTTGAGCGAATGTATTAGATATGTGAGGAATATAGTGCATTCTTCTGTAACAAGGCCTCTAGAGTCACCATTTTTTTATGGAATTTCATAGTTACATCAAAATCCCATGGGACTTGAGTTACCCAAATTATGTACCTTTGCATCTAGTATTGAGATGTTTTCACAAACAAGGAGATTGGAATATTTCATGGGATTTTATAATTCACAATTCAGAAGGACTCACTCTCATCATAGCAATAATTGGCATAGACATTAGGGAACAACAAGGGTTGACATTTGTGGCAATATCAAGAGTCAATTCTCTTGATGGATTATGACTATCTCTACCTTTTCATTTTGAGGGTTATTATATAATAAAAAAATGAATATATTTCTCTTAGGAAGAGGGAGGAAGCTCGTTTACTTAAATGTGAATAAAGATCACATCTTACAACATTAATCCCTCTTCCTTAAGTAGTGAAATATGTATTTTTTTCCAATATTTTTAAAGTTTTGTATTTTTTTCGTTTACTTTAGGGGCACGTGGTGATTGAATGTTCTTAACATCAACCATTAAAAATATAGTAGCATTCCTCACTTATTCACTACATAAATTTTGATTTTGTAAATTCTCATTTATTCCTACATATTTATAATTAATGTTTTTAATACAATATTAATTCTTTTACATTTTATGGTGATTTGAGACTCATGGTCAGATCACGAGGATTTGTGAAATCATATGGGATGACCTTTTTTGATTAATGGTAAGAGAGGGTGGCGACCCTTCCCTTTTACAAT
Source organism: Taxus wallichiana var. yunnanensis (assembly GCA_018340775.1). Lineage (NCBI taxonomy): Eukaryota > Viridiplantae > Streptophyta > Pinopsida > Cupressales > Taxaceae > Taxus > Taxus wallichiana. The sequence goes on along the minus strand of CM031233.1, from coordinate 162,361,002 downwards.
AAATACTAATGGATAAAAAAGTATATCAATGATGATCATAAATGAATTCCTATAACAACAATAAAGAAGAAAAAAACATAGCCAAAATAACATCACACCAACAAAAAAAGTAAACAAACCACAATCTATCAATGAGACTCCTTCCCATGGGATCTTAAATGCATTTAAGGGACTCATTAAACATTTTCCCTTTCTTCCTTCTACTCACAGTAGACCAATCCTTTTTGGTGTTCAGATTTAAATTTTCATTTGTGTGAACTGATATGATAATTTCAAAATTATTCTTATCCACCTGATTTTGGATCTCCAAGGAACCAAGAGGAAGGGACATAGTCCCAAACTCATAACTCCCGAGTGAAGCCTTCTCTATTATGGTAAAGGAATGGATGACAACCTCATTCACAAGAACCACATATTATTTATTCACACACCCGTATTTAGACTCACTATCCGAGTGACTATCAACAACCAGATGACTAGGATCGGAATTATTCCAAAGAAGAAGTACAACTATCGACATATTTCTTCTCATACTTTCAATCTACAACTAAGTGACCAATGAAGAAAATAGTCTAACATATGGAGGGGAAACCTTCATATTCAATGTTTTAAGTCCGACTCTATCCTCTACCTTAAGTTAAATACATACAAGGGGAAAATCCAATGTGGTATTCATGTCAATCAAGATGCGGGCATAAGTGGTATACTCATATAAGGTTATCTTTGTGTCAATAGATATGGTTTTACCCAAAGAATCCCCAATGGAAAATAATCATTTCTCATCTGAAAATAGGAGTGGAAGATATTGAAAACCTATCGAAACATGTTTAACTTAGAATTTTTTAGTAATAGGATTGAAAAGAGGGAGCCATGTCTTCATAAACAGAAATTAGGATTGATAATCCCAAAAGCTATCAAAAATAAAATATCTATTAGAGGTTTTATCAAATAGAATAATTAAAAAACCTATAGTTGTGGGCTAAATGTCGACTTTACCTTCCATTATTAGCCTCAGAGAGGAGATCCACTCATGGAGTGCAAGAAGACCCAAGCAAAGATTGTTGAATTTAAAGATTAGTCTATTTTACTTAAAATATGCCTCCGATTTCAAGACATCTACTCTAAAGGAAAATGTGGAGATGACCTAGAATGCACCATAGGATTAGAAGATGGACGAGTAGAGGATTTAGCGACATATAAGAAACTCTTGTTATTAAATCTTCTCGTGAACTAGTTTTACTCTAGATCTACCCCCTAGAATAGATGCCATAGTGCCTATAGTAACATCTATGCCAAGGAGGACAAACCATCAAGAATCTAGACATACTTAGACACCAAAGAGGGAGAATCCCCATAGCCAAAGATGTAGAGACAAATACTACATAGGAGAAAAGGTAAAGAACAGAGAATTCACCAACAATCACCAAGGAACCAACTCCTATTCCATTCTTGAAATCTCCAATATTGCTAGCGTGATATCCACAAATGCCTAGCCTAGAGCGTCGTCCCCAAACAAAAGGCTTAGGTTAAGGGTTTGGCATTATGTCGAGAGTAGAAAGATATATGTTCATAGTTTATAATATGCAAAAAGTTTATGCGATGACCTTTTTATTCAAGGGAGCTCAACATTTTACTTTTCCTTTAGGAACATAAAGAAACAAGTGCAAAATTAGAGAACTTGTAACTATGTTTGAATAAAATGATTGACATTTCGTATATAAACCAAGCTATTTATTTTTATAATATTACATTTATGAGATTGAATATTTAAATTTTAATGCTTTAAATGTAGTAGAAATGTTAATTATAATATAATAATTCATATCTCAAACCTTTTATTTCAATAACGATGAAGTTCTACGATAATGCTAATGCTTGCATCTAAATGTAAGAGTTTATTATATTCTAAAAACATATTTTTTCATAAATTTGTAGCAACATGTGAAAATATTTTTTTATATTTATTAATATTATGATATCTATAATTATTATATGTATTCTTATAATTATTTGAGAATTAAAATTATAATATTTGTTAATCTAATTATAAATAAAATTACATGGAGGGAAATGCCTTCATGGAGGGGAATCAATGGATGGTTGAGTGGGGATTACATGTTTAAATTTCTATGGGAGATCTAGGTAATGTGCATGTATTAGGTGTCTTGATCTCTTCCGAAAGGGAATTGGGTATGGAGCGGTGAAATCTTAGGTGCCGAGCGTATTGTTGGGAGGAGTGAATATTTTTGCCCCATTCCTCTCCAAAACCCGATCTGAAAATAGAACAAGTCATCCTTGTTTGTTCCAAATGAGCTGGTGAAAAGGGCTAATTACAGTGTATGGAATTTTACTCTTTGGAATCTTTGCTAACATGAGTCCAAATGTGGACCTTATTAGGGCCTCAAGTAAAATAAAATGATCTCCTAAGGTAGAAATCTATGTGGTGGCCATTACAAATAAATCATTATTGTTTTAGTTCAATAAGGAAGAGGAATACCTCAAAGCCATTAATGGTGGCCCTTGGCTTTATGGGAAGACGATGATGCATCTAGCCAAATGGTGACCTTGTATTGACATGAAAATGAATCGAATGCATTTCCAGGTCTAGGTAAAGCTAACCGAATTATCTCTTGAGTTTTGGAAAGTTGAGGTGATGAGGGGGATAGCCATATCGATTGGGGATTTTCTCGTTATTTATTCAACAAATATTTCTAGGAAAAATATGGTCTCATTGAGAATGTATGTGAATGTATCTCCCGAAAAAAAGATATTGGCCTTTATTCATCTTAGCTCGGCCCATGAGGAAGTAGTATAGGAGTTTGAGTATGAGCCATCCCCTATGTACTATGAATAATGTAGTTCGTAGGTCATGTCATTGTTTCAGTAGGGAAAGGTTCAAGAATTGAATTTAAAGCCTTCACTGCACGGTGAGTGTAGTGTGGCTTTTCAAGTTCTTGATCCCCTATTATCTAGCAGACCAAAACCCATTGTTAGCGGTGAGTTTTGTCTAGTGGGGGTTTTTGTTGAACACATGGAAGGAGTGAGGGTTGTGCTTTGCTTGTTTTCCTAGTTATTGATTCCGCGACCCGAATTCAATCCATGGTTAAAAATCCCAATGGTCTCAAAAATAACCCCAAAAATTCAGATGGAGAAAGAGAGGACAACGAGGCACCCAATGCAATCGAGGATGTGGATGATTATTATTTTCGGTATGAAATGGAGAAATCAATAGAAAAACTAGTTATGTCATCCCCTGTTCAAATGGTGAAATGTTTGAGATGGAGGATTCGTTTGAGGTAAAGAAGATGGAATATGTAAAGAGGGGAAAAAATAGAGTCGAAGAATAAGAAAAATCTTATAACACCAAACCCCTTTCGGTAATTTGAAGGTGGTTCTAGTGATTAATAATGAGGATAATCGAAGCTTTTCTCTCGGATGTCCAAGCTTCAATTCGATCCGAGAATCCTTAAAGGTTGTTTCCTTTTGGGAGGTTGAAAAATACAGAGATTATATCAGGGGAGAGATTTGGGCTTTTGTTGATTCGATTATGGGTGGCACACGGTGCAATCTAGAAGTATTAAGCGAGAAGAACTCACTATTTGTGGATGGTGTCTTCCTTTCATTGTGTTGACCTACTTTCTCGGTTAATATTGTTTACCTCTCTTCATGGTCATGTTTCTTTTTTATTCCTCTATGGTTGTTGTCATGATGCATCTTTATTTGTAAGGATTCCAGGAGCCATAATTCACCGCTTATTACCCTATTTAATAAAAAATAAATATAATAATTATAAAATTAAAATTTTAATAATATTTGTGTTATTTTATTTTTATAATAATAATAATATTTATTAACGAGTTACTATTATATTAATAAAATAATATAATGATAATAATAATTGAAAAATCACTAGCGATGGCTCTAGAATTCGGGGTCAATGGTGGATCAACACCTCATGAGGCTGGAAGGGGAAAATATGTTTTAATAGACTCCCCTATGAACCATGTTACGCAAAATACGACACTTGGGTGCAAGGATCAATGGTGGATCAACACCTCACCCAAATATGGTCCATATGAAGGGAGGCAACGATGGAGGGAAGGAAACCAGTGGTTAAAGAGTATGCATTTATTTTTTTAGAGCTATTAAAGGATCTCAAAGGGCGAGCAAACCCCTCGATCCATCTCCGTATACCCCTATTCTCAAGGTAAAGGAGGTTCTTCTCTAGGAAGTTCGGGATCAAAAGAGGAATATGGAAAACATGGTCTCATATGTTGTTTTAACTACCTATGGCCAAAGATTTATCATCTACACTGATGGATCACATCAAATTGGAGATCCAATATTAAGGGTAAGGTCAAAGTTTACCCCTGTTCTAAAGCATATTTTATAGTAGTTTTTGAATCTTATGTAGACCATGATGTTGTCCATAACTCATATTAGTTTTTGGGGGATCATGTACAAAAAAACCTTGATTCCATTCATTTGACCCATTAAAAGGGTATTTTGATTTGATACTAGTTTGGGTTAGGATTAGGTCTACCTCTACAATTTTGGTCTAAATCTTACCTAGAATCCATTAGTAACAATTTGGGCATTTATGTCGAGATCGATGAAGCTACTAATCAATCAAGTTACTTCCCTCTTATGCTCAAATCTTGGTGGACATGGATGTTCTTGTGAAATTCCTCAAAATATTAAATTGTATAAAGGAGAAAGGGTCTCGTATTAAACATTGGATTATGAAAGATTATGTTTTCGCTATCATAGAAGTTTTCAAATAAGACGTGTGGTTAAGAAGTGTGGGAATTCCAAGCACAAGAGTGGAGTCAATTATACTTGGTTGACGATTCCCTCCTTCTCACTTTATCATTGAAGCCCCTCTTATCTCTCATAAGTGCACCCTTATTAAGGGATAATAGTAGGGTTCAAATATTGCTATATTCCCTCACTCTTATAGATAAAATGGAAACACCTATGGTCTATGGGTATACCTATTGTTGAGGTGAGTCTCCGATATCAAGGCTGGTTCCTTATTGATGTATCCTAAACATTTTTTTGGGGATTTTTGGAGTTTTAAGGGTAAAGAGATGGTTGTAATTGAAATTAAAATAGGATGATACAACAAAATTATTGGGGGCTTTGACTGATTACATTCACAATAAAATTGAAAAAAATTACGTAAGCACAAACCAATGGGTTTCAAATTGATCCTAAGGAAAACACTTATGTGTTGAGGGATAAATCAAAACAACACAACAAATAACATGCATACTAAGAATTACATAGAAAACACAAAATTTGTAGCAGTAGGTAAGATAATAAATTCAGGGAAATAACATCTACATTAGCTAATAATAAGATACACAATATCAGTAAATAATTGGAAAAGCAATAGCTGGTTGTCATTCAAGGGTGAAATTGGAAAAAAATTGCTTCAGCGCTCTTACATCCAAAAATGTCCTCTTTTTTTTCCTTGCCAATGATTACATAATATATAGGAAAAATAATTCTCCCACCCCTTCTAAAAATAGGCTATAGTATGAACTTGCCTATACATGTTAATTTTAGCCTTTATCATGAATAAATAAAGGAATAAAATAACCATGATTTTTACAATGAAGCAATAATAGACTTAGTTCCAAAATACACTCGGTCCAAAGTGTAGTTGACTACTCTATTTTTAATACAATTAATAAAATTGGGTGAATAGTTTTAGCTAACAATAGCTCTTTCTTCTTTGTCAAGTCTCCTCTAATGCAAGTGCATGATCTTGTCTTCTTGTGCATGATGTGACACCTGTGTAAGAAGGAAAACTCATGTTGATAATGACATCTATATCTCTTTGTGATTACATGCATAATTACACTCATGTGCAAGCAAATAATTATTTTCTTTTCTATACTTAGCAAAATACTCCACCTATTGTGGGGACCACCCGTGAGCATATGTGCAAGGAAAATATACTCTTATTTTGTGAAAAATAAGGTAATTAAGCCTCCATTTGAATCATGCATGCTTCATGTTGACTCTCTATGCATGCATTCTTTGACTTCTTTTAGAATATACATACATGGAAAAATGTGTGTTTGCAAAATTAAGGTAAGAAAATTCTTGACCTTAACATATACATCATTAGCTTATTTGAATTTAGTGTATACCGTGATCTCCTTTGAATAATCATAAGGTCATGGGACCCTTTAGATTTGATCATTACATAAATGCTATCATCACCCCCTTTTGATTAATCTTTGGCATATAACATGTTTCCTTTGACCATGACACATATGATATGTGTCGATTTTTGAATATTATATGGCATTATGATAACTAGACATTTGTAAGGTCAATGCAATTATTTTTAATGTATGGGATATTCCCCTTCTCATGATGACTCGAACCTTTCCTTTTTCAGTGAAAAACTTGACATAACCACTGGTTAGGGTTTACTCGAGGTATTGACACATAACATTGTTTTGACTTCAATGCTTGGTTAAGCTAACCTCAGGTTTGAATTGGGAAAAATAACTCCAACCCTAAATCATTTTGCATTGTTCTCAAGCTCGCTTAGGAGAAAACTTTGCCAAACATTTTCATGGTGGTTGTGGTTAGAAATGGAGGTTTAATTTCTTGGTTTGAACTCCACTTTTGGATTATTCGAATGGTCCAAGGCTTTGCCTCATTTTTAGACTCGCTCTGTGTAATTTGAACTCGTATCTATGAAGTCGGTGCATATGATAAAAGTGTTCGAGTTTTCCTTGAACGCCATTATAAAAGGTCGAAGCTCGATGTCATATATTGTAGCTTGTATTACTCTGCACTAACTCATCCTATTCATTTGAGGTAAGGAGACATTTATTCATTCAAACTTACCATTAAAGAGCTGGAAATTCCCCTTTCTTTTCTATGCATTTGAAACCTGGGTTGGTTAGTAAATGAAACTCTACAAATTTTTCTTGGTCCACCATTCATTATTTATGTGCCGAGATTTGTATTTCCTTCATTTTCCCGTGTTGATCATAAAATGCACCTCTTTCCTTTTTGAGCTAGGGTTCAAGCTTTATTTTTCTATCTAACTTGTTTCCTAAAACCCTATAGCTATTTATTTCCAAGCTTTGGAACTTTGTATTTCCTTGGACCATTATTGTTAAGCCACGTGAGATTTTAGTTTCTGCCTTGTTTTTCTTCGAGAGCTCTCAGATACTCTTCTCTTAACCCATTATTGGTGGAAAAGGAGTTGTTTCACCTTTTCTCGTTAGCCCTTTAAACTCTTTGGTGGAAAATTATTTTGTTTCCATTTCCATCCTATTCTTAAAAAAATAGTTGTTCATCCATTTATACTTGTTTTTTAAGCTCGGTTTATTCGGAAAAGTATTTACTTTCCATTTTAAGGTTGTGCTTAAAAAAAAATTGTTTAGCCATTTACGCTCGTTTTTAAAGCTCCTGGTTGCTTCTAGGTTGTGCCATTTTTTCCGGATATAATTTCTATTTTTCTGTGATCCCTTTAAAGCATGTTATAGTTGTATATATGTGTGATCTTTAAGGCTTGTATGGGCTAGAACCCCATTTTAGCTTGACTCGGTCGTATACTACAACACTACATCTATGTTTGACCATTTGAAGGCCCTGGTAGCTATCCAAATCATTATATTTGGTTCCATTCTTCATGGAGATTGTGATCACTTCAACATGGTGCTTCTTTGGATGTCGAGATTCTATTTTCCCGTTAGGTCTTTGTATTGTGAACTCGGTATAAGAGAAAGTATCTCATTTCTTTAATATGCAATTTGCATCCACTTATTTGAAGCTTAGTTGTGTTCGTTATCAAAATCTTGATTGTTATGTGTTTCTCTTTGATATACTCATGACTGTGCATTTTAGACTTATTGGATTGTGTTTTCAATGTGCTTTTGATAGATTTCCTATACATTATGATCTCATGGGAATAATCCCTTGAGACTGAGAGTACATAGTTCCTAAAATATTACAACAATTTCTTATCATTTCTTAATGCTTGTTTGATAAATCTAATGTCATGAGGGTTTTGATGAGATAAAAATTTCATGAATATTTAACGAAATATTTCAAAACCGTAACATGATAAGATGGAAGGTTTACAATGAATATTTGTTCCTTGTCTCTTCATTTTCATGGATCTTCTTTGAAACTGATGTTGTAAATTGGAGAAATATAATATTTTGAATATTGTATTCAATTTAGCTTACAAAAATCTCTCATCAATCACTTTGAATATGTTTAAAATTTGTTTCTCTTTCTTACATGAATGGTGTTTTCTTCCTTGTCGACATGTTGTACAATTCTATTCTTCTTTGTGGTTTTAAGGCTCAACATCCCAGTGCAAGAGGTTGAAATACCTCCAAATCACACATAAAAAATTTGCAAATAAAAACTAGGATTTTAAAATAGATTTCTTCTCATTCTGGAATCCACACTAATCTTTTACATCATTAAAATCGTCCTTTTATTTCATGTCTACTCTTAAACCCTAAAATGCCAAAAATTATCTACTAGCGAAAACAACTAGGATGGACATCAAAATTAGTGTGTCAAATATGCCTTCATTAATTAGGTCTCATGCGAAATTTTGACTTATTCTAACAAGCACCAAAAAAGTTATTAACGATCTAAGACCTAGAAAAAGCGAAAAAACATTCGAGTGAATTTTAGGCCATTAAATGAAGGAATCTGGGAAAAATGTGACAAAATTGGCACAACCTTCAGTCAAATTGATCCTAACATAATACTAATGTAAATCTGCCACCCTGAAATCTTTCAAGATGATCCGACGGTCGGATCAAAAGTTATGGTCTCCGAAGTTATGCTCCCATCATTCTCCTTGGTTGAAAAGAATTCAGCTCCTATGAATTTAGTTGACAAAATTCATATAATTTTCACTTTCAATCTTCTTCAACTCCTACTCAGAATCTAAGTATTTTATTCTTTACAAAAATTCCCACCTTTGTACTGTATAATTTTCATAGCTCCCATGTCTATTATTGACTTTCTTTTTGGTCCAAGACATGCATTACCCTCTCATTTTCTTCTTCAAAATCTACTTCCTACTTTATTTCTTCCTCAAAACATTTTCATCATGACCTAAAATTTATATAATTCAAAACATTAAAAATGGAGAGATAAGTTGTTGTCAGTAGCTCCACCTTGTAGCCATTATCACTTATTTTCTTTAGAATCCTACATGGCCCAATCTTCTTATACTTGAGTTTATTATATTTCCCTTTTGAAACCTCTCCTTTCTAAGAAGAACCATTAGCATATCTCCTTCTTCGAATACACTTACTCTCAACTAATCTGCAAACTCTTTATATATGCATTACTAACTTTGTTTCAACAAATCTTCCTATGACACCCTATATTTATACAAATGACGCATATACTCATCAGCTCACGGTGTGATTGGATAACATGGGTACTATCTCCAAGTTGTGGGACTTAACAATCTACTTGAGATAGACCTCCGTTGGACTATTTGGTTCTTGCTCCTAAACTACCTACTACAATCTACTCTAATGCAGGGAAACTAACTATTCTAATCTAAATTTCCAACTAGACCAGTGAGAGAGAATGCATAAGAATGAAACTTTTGTACACTAAAGCGGTGATACACTTAAAAGGAGGGTGTGAGAGTCCCCATTTTCTCCAAATGCATGAAATACTGTGCAAAAGTGCACACTAGAAGAGGTGATGACATTTTTCCGTAATCTAGCAAAACGTATTCACAAAAAAAATATTTCAAACATACACATGATAATGGATCCCTACAAGAACATAATAATGACACAATATTCTTGTAATCAAGGTATGAAGGGGCAATAAAAATGCAAGAAAATCATTCAAGTTGTTTGTTAGGGAAGATATATCCACAAACTTATAGTTTATTGCTTCATGATATGCACAGCTTCAATCTATTACAAGATAAGGGCTGGATCACCATCCAAGGAGTCCAAAACAAGGGCCTTCATCACTTCATAAAGAAATTTTTGGTAGAGTTCTACTACAAAAAACTACCTCCTCCTACAATGCCCAACACTCCAATTTATAGAAGAAATGAAAGAGAAAGAGAAGGGAAAATGGAAATCCCGAAAATCTATCCTTCAACCACTTGTAAGAGGCAATAAATGGAGTAAAATGATTATATATTACTTGAAAAAGGCTCCTCATACATCCCTGAATGCTGCAAAAGAAAGAAAGAATGATGACCATGCCTCTTAATTGCACTCCCAACCACCAAATAAAACAACTTTATAGAACCCAGCCACGTTTTCTTAAAAATATCAATCTATCTCTCATCAAATCCAGAATTTATTTATTTCTTAAGCGTCTAATCCATGATTCCAACGGTAAGTAATTTTTGTGTGATTTCATTGAGAAATGCAAAAGTTATGGCCTTCGAGTGGAAGCAACTATTTTTGGGTCTAGCAGGCGTTTTGTCATTTGACGGAATGAGCATTAATCGACTGGAGCTTAATATGTTTTTTGGTGTAGAGGACGTCGTGCTCATTCCAGAAAGTCCAATTTTTGTGAAAATCAAAGCTCGAGTCAAAAGTTATGGCCGTTTGAAGTTCACGGGTCAAACGTTGACTTTTCTTCCTTTTTCGCCATTTCAGATTTTCGCATCCCTCGCATACTTTTGTCCCGGGCTCCAAATGAATTCTCCCGCATCGGCTGATTCAAAATCCTTGTCTCTCTTTGCGCGCCTTTTCACCTTTTCGCGTCCCGTGTCCCTCGCGTACTCGCGCACTTTTTGTCTCGGCAGTCTGACAAAATCTCCGAATCGCAAAATGGACTGTCTTTTTCGCGAATCGGCCGGTTCACATCCCGCATACCTTAGAGTCCTCGCATTTCGCACTTTTGTCTCAGGCTGTCCCGACAAAAATCTCAAACCAGCCCGAAATGGACCGTCCTTTGGCGAATGGCCGATTCGCGTCTCTGCAGCTCAGACTTTTGTCACGGATGTCCCAAACCGCACGAAAAAAACTTGACGATTTTTTCCACTTTCGGCCGTTTCGACTTTTGTCCCTCACGGCGGACATCCCAACCGTCCCCGGAGCCGCCCGGGACAAAATGTTCGACTTAGCTAATTTTCTTTGTTTTTTTAGCCCCAAGCATGTACGACAAACCTCAAGTATGACCCGAACCCCCAGACCGAAATGCTTTAAAATAGTCATGCAAACCTTATTTTTGCATTTTTTCCATTTTCTCAACTTGTTGGGATTTCTTCTTGTATGGGAGAGTTAGAGAGAAGCAGGGGGCCCAAAAACATGATTTTGGGCCTCAATCAATCTACTTGTCCGATCTATCAATAATTTATGCATGTTATCAAAATTACCTTGAGGGGTGAATTTTGGATAACAACTCACTTTCAAATTAATTTCTCATCATTCATCAGCACTCAATAGAATGTGTCTCACTCAAATGCTATTACATCATCACTTGTTTCATCTTCACCGAGTAGCACAATCAGATCTAGGACCACTTTGGGATTCCTACCATATACAATCTGGAAAGGAGACCTCCCTATTAACCTATTTATAGAGATATTATAGGAAAAATTAGCTTGTTTAAATCTAAGTCCCATTGTTTTGGATTTTCTCCAACTATGCAATGTAGGAGATTTCCCAAGCTTTTGTTCACTACTTTTGTCTTCCCATCAGTTTGGGGTGATATGCACTACTGAAATGTAGTTGTGTCCCCAATTTTCTCCATAGAGTCTTCCAAAAGTGACTAAAAAAATTCATGTTCCGATCTAAAATGATCATTCTCGGAACTCCATGTAATCTAACCACTTCTAAAAAAAAATATGCAACTCTAGAAGCATCATTAGTTGTTTTACAAGAAATGAAATGTACCATCTTAGAGAATCTATCAACCAAAACAAAGATATAATCATTCCCTTGTTGTGATTACACATAGGAAATCCCAAACATGAAATCCATACTCAATATAAACCCATGGCCCTATAGGGACAGGTAATGGCATATACAACCTAGTATTATATGCATGGCCCTTAGCCATTTGGCACACTCTACATCTTGTTACAATCCTACTTATGTCCCTCTTTACCTTTGGCCAATAATACTTTTCTACAAAAAGAGAAATTGTCTTACTTATACCAAAGTGTTCAGAACTATCCCCACTACTACAATTCTCTTATAATATTTCCTCTCATTAAACCAACAAGGATGCACGATTGTTTCCTCCTAAACAATTAACCATCTTGCATCAAATAATAAGAAGAATCACTACTTACTTTGTAGGGTCATTAAATTATCTCACAACATCACCAAAATATGGATCACCTTCATACAACTCCTTAACTACCTCAAACCCTACTACTTCATTTTCCATTGTTGTCAAAAGTGCTACATGCCTACTCAAGGCATCAACAACTTGATTCTTCTTACCCAATTTATTCTTTAAGAAAAAAGTATATTATTGTAAAAATGAAACCCATTTTGCATGCCTACTATTTAGTTTCTTCTGTGTGTTTACATACCTCAAGGCTTCATGATCAAGTTGAAAAGGAAAAATTCCTTTGCTATCAAGTAATGTCTCAAGTTCCTTAATGCCTGAACAATAGCATAAAATTCCACATCATAAGTAGAATATTTCCTCCTAATTCATTTAGATTTTCATTGAAGAATGCCATAGGTCATCCTTCATTGACTCAATATAGATCCAATCCCGACATGTGAGGCATCACAATCAACCTCAAAGTCATTGCTAAAATATGGAAATACCAAAATTGTTGCTTCTACACTTTCTTCTTCAACAATTCAAAACTATATGTTGCTTACCTTGGTCCATACAAACTCCCTCCCTTTTATACACTCTAGTTATGGGTGCAACAATGCTACTGAAATTCTTGATGAACTTCCTATAAAAATTTTCCAATCCATGAAAACTACGAACCTCTGTCACATTCCTTGGAATAGGCCATTCCAAAATTGCCTTCACTTTTCCTCATCCATCCTCACTCCATCCTTTGATATGACAAACCCCCAAAAATAAGACACTTTTGAAGGAAATCTACACTTCTTTAAGTTTGTATATAAACTCTCTTTTCATAAAAATTCTAACACCAATTTCATATGTAACAAGTGTTCTTCCATTGTCTTACTGAATATAAGAATATCATAAAATAGACAACAAAAAACTTACCATTGTATTCTCAAAATACTTTGTTCATCAACCTCATGAATTTACTAGGTGAATTAGATATCCCAAATGGCATCACCATCCACTTGTATAATCCATATTTTATTTTGAAAGAAATTTTCCATTCATCCCCTTCATGGATTCGGATCTGGTAGTACCCACTCCATGTCAATCTTGATAAAATATCGGCTCCTGCTAGCACATCCATCATATCATCCAATCTTGGAATTGGGAACCGATACTTAATTATGATCTTATTTATGGCTCTTCTAGTCTACACACATTCTCCAGTCTCCATCTTTTTGGGATTCAATAGTGTTGGAGTTGCACATGGACTCATGCTTTCTCTCACTAACCCTTTATGTATTAGATCATCACTTGTCTTTTCAACTCTTCACTCTGTGTTGGACTCATCCAATAGGCTGCCTAGTTTAGAAGGTCCAATCTTGGGATCAAATCAATATGGTGTTGAATATCTCGCTTTCGGAGGTAACCCATCTGGTAGCTCATCTGGTATGACATATTTTTATTATTTTAGTACCTTTCTACAAAGCAACAAGTATACTAAATTCCTCTATTTCCACATTTTTAGACATTAGTGCATAACACCATCCAACTTCTTCCATTTCTGTAACAAACTCTTTTGTAGCCAATAATCCCTCACTCTTCTCTTCTTCCTTGAAGGGTAACAAGACCACCTTTACACCATCCTTCCAAAAGGTATATGTATTTTTCCTCCATCATGTGTAACCTTTCTATCATATTGCAAGGCCTCCCTAGTAATATATGGCATGCATCCATTGGGATAACATCACACCACACCTCATCCTTGTAGGTATTCCCAATTGAAAACTTTATAAGGCATCTTTTATCTATGGTTACCTCATTCCCTTTCTTGAACCATGATATATGATAGGGATATGGGTGCTTCTCACATTTCAGATTGAGTTTATCAACCATCACACTTGAAACCATATTTTCACAACTACTACCATCAATAATAATTTTACATACCTTTCCTCTAGAGGTGCATCTTATTCGAAATATATTTGTTCGTAGCCATGAATCAACACCAACAACATCATGTTCTTTCTCCTTCCTTGGGAAAATCATCATCCTCCTTATCATGAGAGTTTCACCCAATTTTGCAGCAACCTCCATTTCTTCTTCCTCTTCAACTTCAACAAAATTTACTCGTGGTTTTTCTCCTTATTATCTATCTTATGTAGGATAGTTTGGGCACTCGAAAGATTTGTTCCCTATTCACCACATTTGTAACATGTATTTCCTTTATGGGCTATTCCATCCCCGTCCTCAATTATAACCTCTTCCCCTATGAAACCCCCTACCTATTTGGTAGTTACCACAAATTTGACCAGAATCTTCATGCCCTTCTACATTAGAGGATTCACCTTTTGTAGATTCAAATCTACCCTTCCTCTCATTGGAGATGATGATGGACATCTCTTCACACCTCTTCTAAAATTATTCCTCTTGTTCTTTTCTTCTTCCTTTAATGCGAGTTAATAAGCATCATCTAGGCTATGGATCTTAGCATACTCAGCTCATCTTGTATGGTGTAACTCAACCCATTTATATACCATATAGCCTTTTGTTCTTCAAAATCTCCCTGTTCCACCCTAATTGAAAACTTGTAAAATTAATTAGTATACTCCTCAATGCTGAGATCCTTCTGTCTTAGGTTTTGGAACCTTCGAAAGAGTGTCTAAGCATAATCTATAGGAAGAAACTTTTCTTTCATCTTCTTTACCATTTTATTCTAGTTTTGGATCTTGCCCTTTCCATTCCTTTGTCTTTCATTTTGTAGGTGATCCCACCAGATCAATGCATGTCCAAACAAATTAGTGCATGCAAACTTAACCTTCTTCTCCTCTGAAAGGGTTTTCCACTCAAAAAAAATTTCCATGTGATTTAACCAGTCAATCAACTCCTCTGGTCAGTAATCCTCCACCATTATTAGAAACATTAATCTTGATGTCATCATCTTTCCTCTAAACCAGATCAAGCTCTCCTTAAATGGTCTCTCATTCAAGGTTTCTTCATCTCTCTCATTTTATTCTTCATCTTCTCCTTCATTCATTAATGTAGGTAATTATTTAGTATCACTATCTGGGTCTACATCCCGATTTGTATGTCTCCTTCTAAGGTGGGTAACTTCTCCTGTGAGCTTAGCAACTTGTCTCTGTAGCTCCTGCATATGCCTATTCATTTGGGCATAACCTCCTCCTATATCTAGACACGATTATATAAAATAGAGGTAAAAATAACATAGAAAAATGTAATATGTTACCTTAAATTTTTCCAAGCACAATAAAAATCCTACTCTAATACCAATTGATGTGAATCCAGTTGCAAGAGGATGAAATACCTCCAAAACACACATAAACATCTTTGTAAATCAAAACAAGAAGTTTCAAAATATATTTCTTCTCATTCTTGAATCCACACTAATCTTTTACATCATTACAATCCTCCTTTTATTTCACGTCTACTCTAAAAACCCTAAAATGCTAAAAATTACCTACTAGCAAAACAACTCGAAGGGCCCCAAAATTTTCGTACCAAATATGCCTTCATAAATTAAGGCTCACGTGAAATTTTGACTTATTCTAACAAGCAAAACAAAAGTTATTAAAGTTCTAAGACCTAGTCAAAAGTGAAAAAAACATTCAGAGCCAATTTTAGGCCACTAGATGAAGGAATCGAGAGCCAAAAAAAGGTGACAAAACAGCCACAATCTTGCCAAAAATTTGACACTAACATAGTACCAACATGTATCTACCATCTTGTAAATTTTCAAGATGATCCAATGGTCGGATCAAAAGTTATGGTCTCTCGGAAGTTATGCTCCTAGATCAGTTTGTCAATCAAGGGGTAAATCTAAACATTATTGCATTCTTTGAGTCTTAAGGAGTTACACGTCATACCTAGATATGGCTTAGAATATTGTGAATAATTTTCCTCCTCATCCTGTCCGATGAAGATTCATGTCGGATATGCATATGTGAGTAAAGATTAAGATGGTGCGTTACGTAGTATCAAAGGGAAAAATAGATATTACTCAAATTACATGTAAAAAGCTGTGTTAGTTAATTTGCACTAGGTTATATATCATTTTCCCACATCTATTTTAGTAAATATTTATAACTATATAGCCATTGGTCCTACTGCAATTGACATGAATACGCATCCTATAAACATGAGGCCGACTTGGTGTAGTAATGGGAGGGGTCATTACAAGATATTTCTGTTGGAATATCTGATATTACTAATCTAATGTTGAGTGACATTTCACACCAATAACACTACAACTCAGTCATGAACCGAAGTACATGTCAAATTTACTTTATGAGATTATTTTTGAATTTATACATTAAAAAAAGATGTGAAGTCATAGATGGTGCTTTGTTCATTTTTCCCTTTATCTCATTCCGTAATATAGTATGTAGGTTACAAAGGAGATGTTTCCTCTATAAGTCTATTTAGGAATTAAATAAACAAAACCTATAGAAGAGAATCATGTACCACAATTTAATGTGACCTAAGTGAGAATGTAGAAAACAACATAAATGCATGTGACAAAAATTTGTCTAGGCAAATAAATGGTATGGATTATTTCATACATGTGAATAATGAGGATAGGAGGTCTAGGAAGAGATAGAATGTGGTGTGTCATGCAACACATTTAACATGGAATAATGATATCCATTACTCTAGGGATAGTGCACATGATAATGAAGCAAAAGAACATTTGTGACAAGGCCTTCTTTTTGACAAACAATGTGAATAATTGCTCCAATCAAATTTTAATATTGTTTTACTCATTATGTTGTGGTGTGTGCTTGAATAAAATGATAGATTCCTGTCATATATTTTAGAAAATATTTGATGCTTTGTTTTTCATTCACATGTGTGGTATATGGAAGGATTCATAACTCGGTATAGTTGTGACACTCCCGATCAAATGCCACGTTTGCAAGATATGCAAGGGTGAATGAGTAGGTCATCAATTTTCAAAGTGGAATAATATGGATCCCGTGGATTAGTAAGATGTCTTACGTGCACTTACACAGGAGGAAATTTTGATAGCGTGTATGAAACCCATATTAAATGTAACTCATGCACACGGTGGAAAATAAAAATATAATGAAGACATGATTTACTTTCCCCAAAGACATATCTTATGTTGCATGAGACTTATTCCACACTGATTTGATGATTTGGATATTCTTATAGTTAAAATATAGAATACTAGGTAGAGGGAGTAAAAATGTATTGTTATTTGGTCATGTGTTCTTGATGCTTTACATTACAAAATTCATAACGTTTATTACAAAGATGTATGGATAGATTATGTAGTATTAAAAATATCCCTTAATAAGAGGGAGATGTATCAAATATAATTAATAATTTAGAATTTGAGGACATCAAAAGAGATGGAGCAGAGGATATAGCCGGTGTTAATGAGAAATAAATACAAAATCATCCATCATTATTGTCTTTTCGTACTACCTAATTAGTGAAGGGGATGGAGATAGTTGATTATTTGTTGAAAATATAGATTTGAGGTTGATTGAAGATAATTACTGGTCACCGATGTGCTATTTAGCTATAAATTAAAACAATATAGAGTTTATGTTATCCAAGGCCTTTCGACCCTCTTCCCTACAAGATATGTATAATGGTTACAACTAAGGATTAAACTTGTACAATTTCATAATTATGTGAAACATTTTATAAGGTATCATGAAAATAGATTTGGAAGGCACCCTAAATTTTGATATTGTGCACATAATATATAAGTGACTCACCACAAAGTCAAGCCACTACTTCTCGTATTTGATAAAAAAATATGAGGACAAGGTTCCCATGACTATTGAAAACTTACATCGTCACACTAATAACGTGACCGATGATAAGTGACAGAACAAGTGTTGGATTTTAGAGAAAATCTTAGTGGGAATAGGTCCTACTAGTACTTATTTCGTATTCATCTTCCACACATGATTATTAAGTTTGGTATCTCAACTTTTTTCATGCATGCCGACCGTTTTGGACACTATGTGGTTTGAATTGTATCAACTAATGCTCTGTGAACCTCCTTTTAATTTTTCAATGGCATATAGCTAGAGGATGAAAAATGTGATATCATATCCTCATACATCATGACTTATATGCACAAAATAGTTTAGATATTTAGTGAAGAGGTGATACATAAATTTCTTGGTCAAAGGATTACTCGTACAAGTTTGTATTTTTTATGTTTTAATAAAATTATTAAAGTGACTAATAATGTTTTTAGTCTAATCCATTGTTGATATTATGAATGAAAGGTCACATGGATTTTTTGGGCTTGGTGTTTTTAGGTTAGAGTGGAAACATCTAGGATCTTCACAGTGTACATGGATTCATATGGGTTCTTTGTAAGAACGTGTATGGAATCATTAGATTAGACGAACAAGAATCAATGTATGGCTGCGATATATTTTTTGATAGATACATTACATCGGGAATCCCCATGATAAAGCAATAAGATAAATGTATTGCTTGGTTAGTACAAAGATGAAATTCCTTTTTCGTTAAAACCATAAGAGATACTATAGCATAACCTCCTCGGCGACTATGAAGAAATTTTCAACCATGTCTAGAGGAACACAAAATGTAGTGAGATGTCTTGTTTACGAAAGAAAGGATCATCTATCATTTGGAATTATAATATTTTGTGGGATCTTTGAGATGATTCGAATATTTTTATTGATACATATGGTCACAAGAAATTTGAACCTTCCCATAACGATGTGAGATTGAACATTCACAACTCAGACATGTTGGCTATATGGCACGGTAATGTGAATTTCTAGTTTGTCGATTCTAGACATGCATTGTTAAAATATATAGCAAAATATGATTCAAAGGTAGAAAAATGTCTAATATATTTCATGATATGTTTACAAGGATATTAGATGATGTAGAGGAAGAAGAGTGTGAAATATACATCTATCGAAGGTTTTAAACTAAAAAAATTATAAAACGTGATGTTTGGGCATAAGAAACATAACACATGTTTTTAAATTTGTCCTTGGTTCAATGTAGTCGTACCTTTATAACTCTCAATGTTCATTGGAATGTTTTTCACAAGGTAAATGTAATGTTTAAAGATGATAATAGTGTATTTTGGTTCATCAATTCATATAAGGATTGTCCATTACACTTGGAATCCATCTCATTAATTGATGTTTCTTGATCATGGTAATTTAACATGAAGAGAAATAAATATAAATGAAATCCAAGGACAAGCATGTTTTCATACGTGTATGGTCACAATATTTTTCAATTCTTGAAATTAGTTTAGAGGATCATGAGAACTATTGTTGGAATGAGTTATTGATGTACAAACCTTTCCACGATGTACACAAGGAGATAGATAAAGATCAAGGGAATAAAATTTGGGAAATTGGGAGAGACTTAAGAATACATATAGTGTGTGGCATGTCGACTTAGAAGAATGTCATTGATGAAGAAGAGATAGAAGACACTGATGATGATGAAATGAAAATTTTGTAGACATGGATTAAAAGGATGAGTGGTTAGTTATTTCTTGTGTTGTTCCTCCCAATTAAGTGAATTTAAGTGATCTTAATATACTTATGATGTGGGATCATAACTCTTAAAGGCTTTTGAAGTGACCATTGGATCATCTTGAAATTTTCTAGGTTTGTAGATCTTGATTAGTAATTTTCCAAGGTGGTAGATCTTGAGTATTCACAAGTTGGTGTAATCTGTTCAAAGATATTTTTGGGCCAAATTATTTCATTTAGTGGTCTAAATTTGGATCTAAATGTTTTTTTTGGATTTTTATCCTATGGCCCATACCAAGATCCTATTATTCACATCAAGAAATTAGATGAGAGACAAGAGATTGGGATCGAGATAATCAAAGACTTTTCCATACATTTAATTTTTGGGACACAGATTTAAATGTCTTGAGGGCATTACAAAAGATTCAAATTTTCTTATTTCGACACTAGATGAATCAACAAAACATATTTTAAAGAGAAGAATAAAATAGAACCTGAGATTATAAATCCACAACAAAAATTAAAGAATATTCCATAAATGACATGATGCTTTACTATCGAAAAATAATAAAAAGAGGAAAAACTAGAGAATTTTAGATATAAATTCATAGAGGATGAAAGAACAATAGTATGAAATAAAGATGAAGGTTAAAATTATTATTATTGGCCCTTAAAAATTAGAAACGATAACATTGGGATGAATGGAGATGAGATTTTTCCATCGTTGGAGACTACTGGTCGGAGGAAGAAGTAGAAAAAGTAGTAGAATTACTACAAGAGTTCATAGATGTTTTTACAAGGACATGAAAGAGTGAAAGGGAAAAAAAGAGGAGTAGAAAAGCCATAAAATAAAGCAAAAGGATAAATTTGCAATATGAAGGAAGAAGAAAAAAACCGCCAAAAGAAGAAAAAACAAAAACATGGAACAAAGAGATTGAAAAAAGCCAAAGAACAAATAAAATAAAGAATAGCCGCACAAAGATGGAAAGAAAATACCACCGAAGTAAGAAGTGAGGTTAACTACAAAATGAATAAAAATGGAAATAAACCTGATCTAGAAACAGAATGAGTCGTCCATGTTCGTGCTAGAGGAACTAGTGAAAAGGTCTAGTTATAGGTATGGGATTTCACTCTTTGGAAGCTTTGCTAGAATTAGGCCAAATGTGGATATTTTCAAGGCTTGGGCTATAATAAAATGGGCTCCTAAGATTTACATCTATATGGTGGGAATTGAAAATAAATCATTCTTGTTTTAGTTCAACAGGGAGGAGGAATAACTTAGAGCCATTAATGGTGGCCCATGGATTTATGGGAATATGATGTTACATCTGGCCAAATGGTGACCTAGTATTGACATGAAACATTTAAACCCAATATATTTCCAGTTTGGGTGAAGCTAGCTAACTTGGATCTCAAGTTTGGGGATGTTAAGTGTTGAGGGGATAGTTAAAGCCATTGGGGATTTGTTGGTCATTGATTAAAAATTTTTTTGGGACAAGGATGGTCTCACGATAATGTGTGTTAATATATCTCCCAGAGAAATTCTACCGGCCTTTATTCATCTCAGCTCAGCTCATAGGGAAGTAGTATTGGAGATTGAGTATGAACCATCCCCTCTGTACTGTGAAAAATGTAGGTCTAAAGGTCATGGTGTTATTTCTTGCCAAGACAAGGTTCAAGAATGGAAATTAAATCCTTTAACTTGTGGTGAGCGTAGTGTGGATTTTATGGTTCATGGTCCCCTATTTTCTAGCATATTGAAACCCATTATTGGCGTTGATTTGTTGTTTGGTGTGGGATTGTTTGTTAAACGTGTGGAGGGAGCAATGATTTTATTTGTTCTAGATTCCTTAGTTGCTACTTCAATGTCCCTAGTTCAATCCATAGTTAAAGATCCCAATGGTCTCAAAACGAACCCCATAGATTTGAATGGAAAAATTTAGGAGGAAAATGAGGCACCCAACAGAGCTAAGGACGTGGATGATTATTCTTCTTGGGTATGAAATGGATAAATCAATGGAAAAACCAAAATTTCACGATTTTATTCTATTTTTGTTCATTTCATGATTTACCCTGCTTCTTCCTTCCGCGGTTTTTCCCATTCCTTTTTTGAGGTTCTTCTCTATTTTATTTGTTATCGTGGATTTCTTCAATATCTCTATTTTTTCTTTCTACTTCTTCTAGCAGGTTTTTTTCTTCTTCCTTCATATTTTATTCTATTTTTCTTCTCTATTTTTTATTTATACTTCTTTTGGTGGTTTTTTTCTTCTTCGTTCATATTGTGGCTTTATCCTTTTTCTTTATTGTGTGACTTTCCTACTCTAAGATTTGATACCCTTCAACTATTTGAAGTCCTTGGGAAAAATATCTTGGAGCTCTTGTAGTAATTCTACTACTTTGGTTACTTCTTCCTCTAACCAGTAGTCTCCAATCTTGGGAAACTTCTCATCTCCATTCATCCCAATGTTTTCATTTCTAATTTTTAAGGGATGATAATGATATTTTTCTCCTTCGTCTTTATTTTCTACTATTGTTAATTCACCCTCTATGACTTTATATCTCAAATTATCTAGTGTTTCCTCTTTTTCGTATTTTTCAATAGTAAAACATCGTGTCATTTCTACAATCTTCTTTAAGTTTTGTTGTGGCTTTAGAATATTAGGTTCTATTTTCTATTTCTCTTTAGAACATTGTTTTGTTTCTTCATCTGGTGTCAAAAATAAGGAAGTTCAAATATTTTGTAATTCCCTCAAGACATTTAAATCCACGTCCCAAAATTTTAAAGGTATGACAAATTTCTTTGACTATCCGATCCCAATCTCTAGTCTCTGTATAATTTCTTGATGTGAATACCGGGATCACGATATGTGCCATAAGGTCCATACATAAAATTGAATCCATAATAAGGGAGAAGTGTCTTCGTATAGTTGCCAATTTTTTTCAAAAACTTGAATATGCTTATGCAGATCTTTTCACCTGTCTATTTAAGAATTTTGGCTTATTACATAAAACATAAAAAAATATATCAAGAATCTAAGTACTAAAAAACAAAAAAAAACATTCGAGCCAAATTTAGACCACTAAAGGAAAGAATTTGGCTCCAAAATATTCCTAAAAGTCACACCAATTTGTGAATACTCAAGATATACCACCCTTGAAAATTACTAATCAAGAGCTACAAACATAGAAAATTTCAAGATAATCCAACGATTGGTTCAAAAGCCTTTAGAATTTATACTCTTGTATCACAAGAATATGAAGATCACTCAAATTCACCTAATTTGGAGGAAAAAACAAGAAATAACTAACCATTCATCCATTTAATCCATGCCTACAAAACTTTCAGGTTCATCATCATTAGTGTCTTTTATCTCTTGTTCATCAATTACATCCTTTCGGTCAACATGTCGCGCATGATACATATTCTTAAGCCTCTCCCAATTTCCCAAAATTTCCTCCCTTGTTCTACCTATCTCCTATGTACATCATGGAAAGGTTTGTATAGTAATAACTCATCTAAACGATATTTCTCGTGATCGTCTAAAATACTTATAGGAATTCAGAAATATCATGGCCATATGCGTATGCCAATAAGAATGTCCCTTGGATTCCATTTATATTTCTTTCTCTTTGCATTAAATGACCATGACAGGAAACATCAATCAACAAGATGGATTCCAACTGTATTGAAAATCCTTATATGCATAAATGAACCATGTTAAACTATTATCCTCTTTAGACATGGTACTTACCTTGAAAAAACATTCCAATCAACATTCATAGTCATAAAGGTATGACTGTAGTTAACCAATGAAAAATTTAACAACATGTGCCATTATTCTAATTCCCAAACACCACATTTTACAATTGTTTTAGTTAAAAACCTCCGATAGATGTATAATGTAGACTCTTCCCCCTCTACATCGTCTAGTATCCTTGTTGACATATCATGACATTATCTTAGAAATTTTTCTACCATCGAAGAATATTTTTCTATATATTGTAATAATGCATGTCCCGAAATGAGAGACTAGAAATCCACATTACCACGCCATATAAACAACATGTTTGAGTTTTGAATTTTTAATCAATTATCATTGTGAAAAGGTTTGAATTTATTATGACCATATGTATCAATATAAAACTTTCAATCATCTCAAAGATCCCACAAAACATTATAATTCCAAATCATGGATTGATCCTCTTTCGTAAACATGACATCTCGGTAGATCTTCATATTCACTAGATAAGGTGACATCTTCATAGTCACCAATATCACACTATAGTATCTGTTATAGTTTTATCGAGAAAGGAACTTCATCTTTGTGCTAACCAAGCAATACTTTTATTTTATAACGATCATGGGGATTCCATGATGTAATGTATCTATTAAAAAACTATCTCGAGTCATAACTTGATTCTCATTCGTCTAATCTGATGATTCAATCCAGGGTTACCAGGAACCCATATGAATCCATGTACATGTGAAAATCCTTGAGGTTTCCACTCTTACCTAAAAACATCAAGCCCACAAAAACCAAGTGACTTATAAAACCTTTCATTCATAATATCAACAATGGATTAGATTGAAAACATTATTAGTCACTTTCATAAATTTTATTAAAACATAAAAAATACAAACTTGTACCAGTAATCCTTTACACCAATTAGTTTATGTATCACCTCTTCACTAAATATCTCAAATATTTTGTGCATATAATTCATGACAATATGAGGATAACCTATCACATTTTCAATCCTCCACCTATATGCCCTTGAATAATTCAAAGGAGATTCACCGGGCATTAGCCAATACAAATCAAACAACTTAGTGTCCGCAATGGTAAACATGAAAAAAGAGTCGAGATACCAAACTAAATAATCATGTGTGTAAGATGAATATGACATAAGCAATAATAGGATCTAGTCCCACTAATATTATCTCCAAATATATCTCCTATTCTACCAGCTTATCATTGGTCATGTTATTAGTGTGATGATGCAAGTATTAAATAGTTGTGGGAATGTTGTCCTCATATTTTTTTTGTCGAAAAAAATTAATGGCTTGACTACAGTGAGTCACTTATACGTTATGTCCCACAACATAAAAATTTGGGGTGCCTTCCAAATCTATTATCCTGATACCTTATAAAATTCTTCACATAATCAGGAAACTATACCAGTTTAATCCTCGGTTGTAACCATTATGCATATCTTGTAGGGAAGAGAGACATAAATTTCATGGATAACATACCCTCTATGTTGTATTCATTTATTGGTGAAGAGAAGATCAATGGCTATTTAATAGCATCAATCGACCTCAAATCTATATTTTCAATAAATAATCCAACTTTCTGCATCTCCCTTCGCTGATTAGGTAGTTTGAAAGAAAATGATGATTGATGATTTTGTATTTATTTTTCATCAACAATGGTTATATCCTTTGCTCCATATATTTCAATGTGTTTAGATTCTAAATGTTTAATTCTATTTGATACGTCTCCCTCTTATTTAGGGATATCATTTAATTTTTCATAGTCTATCTCCACATCTTCGTAATACTTTATGAATTTTGTAATGCAAAGCATCAAGAATGCATGACCAAATCATAATACATTTTTACTCCCTCTACCTAGTGTTCTATATTTTAACTATAATAATATCCAAATCATCAAATTAGAGTGGAATAAGTCTTGTAATATAAGATATGTCTTTGTGGAAAGTAAATCGTGTCTTCACTATATTTTTATTGTCCACCGTGTGCATGAGTTACCTTTAATATGGGTTCGACACGCACCGCTCAACATTTCCTCCACCCATGTCAGTGAACGTAAGACATCTAACTGATCCCTCGGATCCATGTTGTTCCACTTTGAAAACTTATGACCTACTCATTCACCCTTGCATCTCTTGCAAACATGGCCTTCAACTCAAAGTCTCACGACTATACCAGGTTATGACTTATTGCATATACCACACATATGAATAACAATCAATGCATCAAATCTTTTCCAAATATCTTATGGGACTCTAACATTTTATTCAATTTCACACCATAATGTATTGAGTAAAACAATTTTAAATTTTTATTGGAGAAATTATTCACACCATTTTTTAAAAAGCAGGACCTTGATCACGAATGTTGGGTTACTTCGTTATCATGGAAACTATCACTAGAATAATGGATATAGGTTTTCCTTGTTAAATGTGTTTCATGACATGCCACATTTTATTTCTTCTAAGACCTCCTATCATCATTATTCACACATACAAAAGAATCCATATCATTCATTTTCCCAGATAAATTTTGTTCACATGCATTTATGTTATTTTCCACATTCTCACATAGCTCACATTGAATCGTGGAATGTAATTCACATGTACATGATGCTCTTCGATGGGTTCCATTTATTTAATTCCTAAAGAAAATTCTAGATGAAACATCTCCTTTGCAACCTACTTGCAAAATTACCAATCGAGATAAAGGGAAAAACAAAACAAAACACCATCTATGATTGCACATCTTGTTTTAATGTATAAATTCATAAAAATATAATTAAGTAACTTTAACATATACTTTGTATCATGACTAAGTTGTAGTTTTCTACTATGAAATGTCTTTCAACATCCGAATAGGAATATGATATATTCAACAAAAATATCTTGCAATAACCCTCTCCCATAACTACATCAAGTAAGTCTTATATTTCTAGGTTTCGTATTCGTGTCAATGGAGTAGTACCAATGGCTTATACATTTATAAAATTTATTGAAATAGATGTGGGAAAATAATATCTAACCTAGTGCAAATTAACTGACCCACTTTTTTATGTAATTTTAGTAATCTCTCATTTTTCCTTCGATACTACGTAGTGCAACATCTTAATCATCTACTCACATATGCATATCTGACATGAATCTTCATCGACTGGATGAGAGGAAAATTATTCACAATATTCTAATCCTAATCTGGGTATGACATGTAACTCCTACTTAGTGCTTGAAAAATGCAAAATGCTTTAACTAACCCCTTGATTGATAAATTTTTATAACCCCAACCATGTGTCTCCTTCATTTTCTCTTATTGTGTGAGTTGTAACCTATGAAGATGATGATGATCGCTTTCCCTTTGATATTTTCATGTGAATTTATTTTCTCAATACTAAGAATGGGCGTATGTTTATTCATTAATTGAAAACAAAAATGATGCAATAAACAACCTTCATGAATTATGGATGATTTTTTTCTAAAAATACATAATAACAAACATGTTAAATAATCATAAATACAACATTAGAACATGAAAAACCACCATGTTATTGTGTGAAAACAATACATGTATCTCTTCCCCAACTAAGTCACTTATAATATCTTCAGTTTATACTTCCATCCTTTGTAAATAAGAGTTATCACCAAAATTTTGCAAATAGATCTCTTTTGCCGCATCTATTTGTTTACTGATGCATGAAGACTAAAAATATCTGCACAAACATGTTTCAGTGACAAATAAATATAACCTTTACTACTTATCCCTCTTATTCACTTTTTTTCTCAAAGTTGTGATCTGTGATAATGACGATGTTTGGTATCCCTTTGAGATTTTTCAAGTGATTGTCTCTTATTTCATGCACGCACGAGTGTATGTTCATTCAGTAACTGCAAAGTGAAAAAATAAAGTAATGAACAACGATCACCACATATGCAAGACACATTTATTCTTCATTAAATGAGGAACAAAGACATTAAATAGTTAAAAATGCAACATTAGAGGATGAATAACAATCGTGTTATCATGGGATATGGGTAGGCACCTTTCTTGTCCAAGATAATATCTTCTAGGAATTTAATTCAACATTTCTATCCCATGCTAGGAAGATATATCATGCACATTTTAATAATAGACCAGTGTTTCTCCATCATCTTGGACACGCACACATACATTTGTATATGTATCTGTAGGATGCAATATGAAATTTATTTTCATGTGAAATACTCTATAAAATTTTGAATGAACCATGAGTACTAGAATGAAGCCGCCAAGGTTAGGAGATAGCTACAACAAGATAGAGAAACTGCGAAGGGTAACGGGAGCCATGGGATAAAGGAATAATTTGTGAATAACTAAGAAAGCCATGATAAACTAGATAAAACCACCAGATATTGAGAAACCAACAAGAGATTGGAAAAATATGGGTAACACTATAAAGAGTTGCGGAAGCCGACATCAAGCCATGGAATAAAGAGAAATCAAACAAGTACGAGATATAAGCTGACAAAGGCATGATTCAAAAGAAGTTTCTTTTAGAGTCAATTATATTTTGTGTGTTTATTGTAACTAATGTATTGTATATGGGGCATCACAAAAATATATGAGTGAGTTACATTTTGAGAGATTTTGTACCATAATTATAATAGAGTAGATATAATGGTAGGAATATACTTAAGGATGATGTAATCATTATTGAGAAATGAATAACGAATGGAGTTTTGAGATCAAATATGTTATACGATTTAATTTATATTTATGTTCTTAGAGTAAATCTGGTTAATTTACTGTGTATATCCTTAACTAAGGTGGAATTTCATAAGCCTCACAACAACTTTGTCAGGGGTTTTAGGTAAACAATAGTGGTCAAAATGTTATCTTGGTGTATAATTTGTGGGTGGAGATAGGTTTTTGAGTGAATGTATTCGACACGTGAGAACATTGTGCATTCTTCTATAACAAAGCCTCTAGATTTTCAAATATTTGTTGTTATGGAGTTTCATAGTTACATTGGAATCCCATGGTAGTTGAGTCACTTAAAGTATGTACCTTTGCATCTAGTATTGAGATTTTTCACAAAAAGGAGCTTGGAATATTTCATGGGACCTTACAATTCACAAGTTAGAAGGACTCACTCTCATCATAGCAACAATTTTCATAGACATTAGCGAAACAAGGGTTGACATTCATGGCAATATCAAGAGTCAAGTCTCTTGATGGATTATGCATATCTCCTCCTTTTTATTTTGAGGGTTATTATATAATAAAATATAGTGAATATATTTCTCTTAAGAAGAGGGAAATATTGATTACTTAAATGTGAATAAAGATCACGTCTTACAACATTAATCCCTCTTCCTTGAGTAGTGAAATATGTATTTTTTTCCAATATTTTTAAATTTTTGTATTTTTGTCATTTACTTTAGGGGCACGTGGTGATTGAATGTTCGAACATGAATCATTAAAAATACAAAGTAGCATTCCTCAATTATCTATTACATATATTTTGATTTTTAAATTTTCATTTATTGTTGCATATTTATAATTAATGTTTTTGAATACAATATTAACTCTTTTACATTTCATGGTGATTTACAGAATCATGGTTGTATCACGAGGATTTTGAAATCATATGGGATGACCTTTTTTTATTAATGGTAAAAGAGGGTTGATGGGACCCTTCCTGTTACAATAAATATTAATGGATACAAAAGTATATCAATGATGATCATAAAGGAATTCCTATAACAACAATAAAGATGAAAAAAATAGCCAAAATAACATCACACTAACAAAAAAGTAAACAAATCAACACTCTATCAATGAGACTCCTTCCCATGGGATATTAAATGCACATTAAGGTATCATTAAACATTTTACCTTTCTTCCTTATACTCATAATAGACCATTCCTTTTTGGTGTTGATTTAAATTTTCATTTGTGTGAAACGGTATGATAATTTCAAAATTATTCTTATCCACCCGATTTTGGATCTCCAGGAACTAAGAGGAAGGGACATATTCCCAAACTCATAACTCGGGGTGAGGCCATCTCTATTGGGGTAGAGGAAGGGATGACCTCCTCATTCAAAAGAACCACATCTTATTCATTCACATACCCATATTTAGACTCACTATCTGAATGACTATAAACAACCGATGACTAGGATCAAAATTATTCAAGAAAGAAGTACA
This sequence comes from Taxus wallichiana var. yunnanensis, assembly GCA_018340775.1. Taxonomy (NCBI): domain Eukaryota; kingdom Viridiplantae; phylum Streptophyta; class Pinopsida; order Cupressales; family Taxaceae; genus Taxus; species Taxus wallichiana. The sequence goes on along the minus strand of CM031233.1, from coordinate 162,331,246 downwards.
ACTATTGACATATTTCTTCCCATACTTTTAATCATGCAACTAAGTGACCAATGGAGAAAATAGTCGACCTATGAAGGGTAAACCTTCATATTCAATGTTTTGATTCCCGATTCTATCCTCTACCTTAAGTTAAATACAAGAATTAAAATACAATTTGTTATGCATGTTAATCAAGATGCGGGAATAAGTGGTATACTCATATAAGGTTGTCTTTGTGTCAATAGATAGGGTTTTATCCAAAGAATCCCCAATGATTAAACATTTCTCATCTGAAAATTCGAAAGCGGAAGATATTGCAAATGTATCCAAACATGTTTAATGTAGAAATGTTTAGTAATAGGATTGAAAAGAGGTAACCATGTCTTCATAAATAGAAATTGGGATTGATAATCCCAAATGCTATCAAAAATAAAATATCTATCAGAGGTTTTATCAAATAGAATAATGAAGAAACCTATACTTGTGGGGTAAATGTTCACTTTAACTTCCATTATTAGCCTCAAGAGGAGATCCAGGTCATGGAGTGCAAGAAGACCCAAGTAAATATTGTTGAATTTGAAGATTAGTCTATTTCACTTAAAATATGCCTCTAATTTCAAGACATCTACTCCCAAAGAACACTATGGGAGATGACCTAGCATGTGCCATAGGATTAGAATATGGAAAAGCAGAGGATTTAGCCACATCTAAGAAAATCTTGTAATCAAATCTTCCCTAAAATGGTTTTACTCTAGATCCGACCCCTCTAGAATATATGCCACTATGCTTATAGTACCATCTACGCCAAGGAGGACAAGCCATCGGGATCTGGACATACATAGACATAAAAGAGGGAGAATCCCCATAGCCAAAGATGTAGAGATAAAGACTACATATGAGAAAGGGAAAAGAATAGAGCATTCACCAACAATCACCAAGGAACCAACCCCTATTCCATTCTTGAAACCTCCAATATTTCTAGCATGATATCCACAAATGCCTAACCTAGAAGCGTCGTCCCCAAACACAAGGCTTAGGTTAATGGTTTGGCATTATGTCGAGAGTAGAAAGATCTATGTTCATAGTTTATAAAATGTAAAAGTTTATGTGATGACCTTTTTATTCAAGGGAGCTCAACATTTTACTTTTCCTTTAGGAACATAAAGAATCAAGTGCAAAATTAGAGAATTTGTAACTATGTTTGAATAAAATGATTGACATTCCGTATATAAACCAAGTTATTTATTTTTATAATATTACATTTATGAGATTGAATATTTAAATTTTAATGCTTTAAATGTAGTAGAAATGTTAATTATAATCTAATAATTCATATCTCAAACCTTTCATTTCAATAAGGATGAAGTTCTCTACGATAATTCCGATGCTTTGCATCTAAATGTAAGAGTTTATAATATTCTAAAAATAGATTTTTTCATAAATTTGTAGCAACATGTGAAAATGTTTTTTTATATTTATTAATATTATTATATATATAATAATTATTATTATATGTATTCTTATAATTATTTGAGAATTAAAATTATAATATTTGTTATTCTTATTATAAATATAATTACATGGAGGGAAATTCCTACGTGGAAATGAATGGATGGTTGAACGGGATAATAGGTTCAAATTTCTATGGGAGATTCAAGTAATGTGCATGCATTTGGTGTCTTGATCTCTTCCTCAAAGGGACTTGGGTACGGAGCGGTGAAATCTTGAGCTGAGCTTATTGTTGGGAGGAGTGAATCTATTTCCCCCTTCCTCTCCTAAACCTGATCTAGAAATAAAACAAGTCATCCTTTTTTGTGCCAAAGGAGTTGGTGAAAAGAGATAGTTATAGGTATGGGATTCCACTCTTTGGAGTCTTTGCTAACATGAGTCAAACTTGGACCTTATCAGGACCTTGGGTAAAATAAAATGGGCTCCTAAGGTAGACATCTATGTGGTGGCCATTACAAATAAATCATTCTTGTTTTAGTTCAACATGGAAGAGAATACCTCAAAGCCATTAATGGTGGCCCTTGCGGATTTATGGGAAGACGATGATGCATCCGGCCAAATGGTGACTTGGTATTGACATGAAAAATATGAACCAAATGCATTTCTAGTCTAGGTAAAGCTAAGCGACTTAGCTCTCGAGTTTTGGAAAATTGAGGTGTTGAAGGGGATAGCCATCACTATTGGGGATCTCTTGGTAATTTATTGAACAAATCTTTCCAGGAAAAATATGGTCTCAATGAGAATGTATGTAATGTATATCCTTGAAAAATTATACTAGACTTTATTCATCTCATCTCGTCCCATGAGGAATTAGTATAGGAGATTGAGTGTGAGCCATCCCCTATGTACTATGAATAATGTATTTCTATAGGTCATGCCTTTTTTTTATCTCAAGGGAAAGGTTCAAGAATTTAAATTAAAGCCTTCGGATTGCGGTAAAGTGAGTGTAGTGTGGTTTTTCTAGTTCTTGATCCCCTTGTTATCTAGTGGACCAAACCAATTGTTAGTGGTGAGTTTTTGTCTAGTGGGGGTTTTTTTTGAATGCGGGGAGGGAGTGATCGTTGTGCTTGGATTATTTTCCTTTGTTGTTGATTCCTCTTCCCAGCTTAAATCCATGGTTAAAGATCCCATGGTCTCAAAACTAACCCCAAAAAATTTGATGGAGAAAGCGAGGAGGACAACGATGCACCCAACGGATCTGAGGATGTGGATGATTATTCTTCTAGGTATGAAATGGAGAAATTAATGGAAAAACCAGCATGTCATCCCTTGTTCTAATGGTGAAAATTTTGAGATGGAGGATTTGTTTGAGGTAGCAAGATGGAATGTGTAAAGAGGAAAAAAAGACTTGAAGAATAAGATTAAATATTATAACACCAAACCTGAAAGTTCAAATACGATTGTGGAGGAAACCCCTTTGGGTAATTTGAAGGTGGTTGTAGTGATTAAAAATGAGGATAATATGAAGCTTTCTCTTGGATGTCCCAGCTCAAATTCGATCCGAATCCTTAAAGGTTCTTGCCTTTTGGGAGGGTGAAAATACAGAGACTATATCAAGGAGACATTTGGGCTTATTGTTGATTTTGATGATGGGTGATACACGGTGCAATCGAGAAGAATTAAGCGGAAGAACTCACTACTTGCGGATTGTGTTTGCCTTGTTATTGTGTGGACCTACTTTCTTGGGTTAATATTGTCTACCTCTCTTAGTGGTCATGTTTCTATTTTTATTCCTTTATGGGCGTTGTCATGATGCATCTTTCTTTTTAAGGCTTCTAGGAGCCATAATCCCTGCTTATTACCCTATTTAATAAAAAATAAATATAATAATTATAAAATTATAATTATAATTTTATAAAATTTTTTAATAATATTTGTGTTATTTTATTTTTATAATAATAATATTTATTAACAGAGTTATTATTATTTTGATAAAATAAATGTAATGATAATAATAATTAAAAAGCACTTTCCAATGGCTCTTGAATGCGAGGGACCAATGGTGGATCAACATGTCGCAAGGATGGAGGGGAAATATGTTTTAATAGACTCCCAGTGAACCATGTTATGTAAAATTAGATAGTGGGTGGAAGGATCAATGGTGGATCAACACCTCACCCAAATTTGGTCTCTATAAAGGGGGCGAAGATAGAGGAAGGAAGCTAGTGGTTAAAGAGGAGGCATTTATTTCATTAAAGCTATTAAAATATCTCAAAGGGTGAGGAAACCCCTCGATCCATCTTCGTATAACTTGTTCTCGGGGTGAAGGAGGTTCTTCTCTAGGAAGTTCAAGATCAAAAAGAAGAATATGGAAAAATTGGTCTCATATGTCATTTTAACTACCTATGGCCAAAGCTTTATCATCTACATGAATGAATCACATCAAACTGGAGATCCAATATTAAGGGTAAGGTCAAAGTTTACCCTGTTCTAAAGCATATTTTATAGTAGTTTTTGAATCTTATGTATATGATGTTGTCCATAAATCTTATTTTTTGGGGGATCATGGACTCAAAACAAAACCTTGATTCCATTCATTTGACCCATTAAAAGGCTATTTTGATTTGATACTAGTTTGGGTTAGGATTTTGGGTCTACCTCTACAATTTTGGTCTAAATCTTTCCTAGAAGCCATTGGTAATAGTTTGGTTTTTTATGTCATATCAGTGAATCTACTAATCAACTATCACATCCCTCTTATGCTCAAATCTTGGTGGACATGGATGTTCTTGATGAACTTCCTCAAAATATTAATTTGTATAAAGGAGAAATGGGTTTGGTATCAAACATTAGATTATGAAAGATTTTATTTTCTCTATCATAGATGTTTTCAAATAGGACATTTGGTTAAGGAGTGTGGGAATTCCAAGCACAAGAGTGGATTCAATTATACTTGGTTGAACGATTCCTACCTTCTTAGTTTATCATTGAATCCCCTCTTATCTCTTAGAAGCGCACCCTTGTTGAGGGATAACAATAGGGTTGAAATATTGGTATATTCCCTCACTTCTATAGATACAATGGAAACACTTATGGTCTATGGGTATACCTATTGTTGAGGTGAGTCTCTCGATATCAAGTATGGTTTCTTATTAATGTATCCTAAACAATGTTTTGGATTTTTTTGGAGTTTTAAGGGTAAAGAGATGGTTGTAATTGAAATTAAAATTAGATGATACACCAAAATGATTGAGGATTGGATTGAGTACATGCACAATAAAATTGATAAAAAATGTAGAAGCACGAACCAATGGGTTTAATATTGATCATAAGGAAAACACTTATGTTTTGAGGGATAAATCAAAACAACACATCAAATAACATGCACACTAGGAATTATGTAGAAAATACAAAATTTGTAGAAAGGTAATATAATTAATTTAGGAAATTAACATTCACATTAGCTAATAATAAGATACACACCACTCGTAAATAATTGGAAAAGCAATAACTGGTTGTCATTCAAGGGAAAAATTGGAAAACTTTTGCTTCAAGACTCCTACATCCACAAATGTCCTCTTTTGTGCCTTGCCAATGCACATAATATATAGGAAAAATAATTCACCCACCCTTTCTAAAAATAGGCTACAATATGAACTCGCCTATGCATGTTAATTTTATCCTTTATCATGAATAAATAAAGGAATAAAATAACAATGCTTTTTACAATGAGGAAATAATAGCCTTAGTTCCAAAAATACACTCAGTCAAAGTGTAGTTGACTACTCTATTTTTAATACAATGAATAAAATTGGGTGAATAATTTTAGCTAACAATATCTCTTTCTTGATGTGCAAGTCTCCTCTAATGCAAGTGCATGATTTGTCTTCTTGTGCATGATGTGACACATGTGTAAGAAGGATAACTCATGTTGATAATGAAATCTATTTCTCTTTGTGGTTGCATAATTACACTCATGTGTAAGAAAATAATGCTTTTTCTTTTCTCTACTTAGAAAAATACTCCACCCCACCGTGTGACCACTTGTGAGCATATGTGTAAGGAAAAACACTCTTATTTTGTGAAAATAAGGTAATTAAGCCTCTATTTAAAGCATGCATGCTTCTATGTTGACTCTCTGTGTATGCATTCTTTGTCTTCTTGTGGAATATACATACGTGGAAAAAGGTGTGTTTTCAAAAGTAAGGTATTCTTTAGAAAATTTAAGGTAAGAAAATTCTTGACCTTAACATATACATCATTAGCTTCTTTGAATTTAGCATATACCGTGATCTCCTTTGAATAATCATAAGGTCATGGGACCCTTTACAATTGATCATTACATAAATGTTATCATCACCCCTTTTGATTAATCTTTGGCATGTACCATGTTTCCTTTCACCATGGCACATATGATAGGAATTAGATTTTTTGAATATTCTGTAGCAATATGATAAATAGACCTTGATAAGGTCAATGCAATGATTTTTAATGTATGGGGCCACTCCCATTCTCACGATGATGACATTTTTCTTTTGTTGGTGAAAAACCTACCATAACCATGGTTAGGTTTACTTGAGGTATTGACACATAACATTTTTTGACTCTAGTGCTTGGTTAAAGCTAACCTTAGGTTTGAATTGAGGCAAAATCTTCCAAACCTAAATCATTTTGCATTTTTCTCAAGCTTTGGCTTAGGAAAACTACCAAAATGTTTGATGGCAATCGTGGTTAGAAATGGAGCTTTGGTTTCTTGGTTTGAACTCCCCTTTTGGATTATTCATCAATTCAAGGCTTTGACTCATTTTATATAGACTTGTAATTTGATCTCGTATCTATGACGTTTGTGCATATGATGGAAGTGTTGGGTTTTCCCGAATGCCATTATAAAAGTTCGAAGCTTCGTGTCTCGTATTGTAGCTTGCATTAATTTGCACTAACTCCATTTGAGGTAAGAAGACATTTCTTCATTCGAACTTACCATTAAAAAGGAGGAAATACCCCTTTCTTTTCTATGCATTTGGCATCCGAGTTGGATAATAAATGAAACTCTGTAAAATTTTCTTGGTCAACCATTCATTATTTATGTGTCGATATTTGTATTTCCTTCATTTACCTGTGTTTTCCATAAAACCCATCTCTTCCTTTTTGAGTGGGGTTCGATTTATTTTGTATATCCGACTTGTTTCCTGAAACCTTATAACCATTTATTTCCAAGATTTGGGTCTTTGTATTTCCTTCGACCATCATTTTTAAGCCACATGAGCTTTTAGTTTCTTCCTTGATTTTTCTTTGAGAGCTTTGTATGCTATTCTCTTGACCCATTATTGGTTGAAAAGGAGCTCTTTCACCTTTCTTTGGTAAGCCCTTTAAACTCTTTGGTGGAAAAGTATTTTATTTCCATTTCAATATCGTTCTTAAAAATAGTTGTTCATCCATTTCTACTCATTTGTGAAGCTCGGTTTATTCGAAAAGTATTTTGTTTCCATTTTAAGGTTGTGCTTAAAAAAATTGTTCATCCATTTATACTCATTTATTAAGCTTGGTTGCTTATGGATTATGTCATTTTTTCTAGATATAATGTTTGGTTTTCCATGATCTCTTTAAAGCATGTTATAGTTGTAGATCTATGTGACCTTTAAGTAATTTATGGGCTAGAACCCCATCTTGGCATGACTCAGTCATATATTGTCACACCGCATCCATGTTGAGCATTTGAAGGCCCTGTAGCTATATTAATCATCAGATTTGGTTTCATTCTTCATGGATATTGTGATCACCTCACCATGGTGCTACTTTGAATGTCGAGCTTCTATTTTCCCATTCCGGGTCTCTATATTGTGAACTTTTATAGAAGAGAAACTATCTATTCTTTGATATACGAATTTACATCAACTTTTGAAGCTTAGTTATGTTATCATTATCAAAAACTTGATTGTTATGTGTTTATCCTTGATATACTCATGACCTATGCATTTTACACTTGTTGGACCGTGTTTTCAATGTGCTTTTGATAGATTTCCTTGTCCATTATGATCTCGTGGGAATAATCCTTGGGATTGAGATTACATAGTTACATAAATTTTACATTCAATTGCTCATCATTTCTTAATGCTTGTTTGATAAATCTAACATCATGAGGGTTTTGATGAGATAAAATTGTTCATGAATGTTTAGCGAAATATTTCAAAACCATAACATGATAAGATGGAAGGTTTGTAATGAAGATTTGTTCCTTTTCTTTTCATTTGCATGAATCTACTTTGAAACTGATGTTATACATTGGAGAAATATAATATATTGAATATGGTATTCAATTTAGCTTACAAAAATATCTCATCACTACTTTGAAGCTTTTTATAATTTTTTCTCTTTCTTACATGAATGGTGTTTTCTTCCTTCTCTAGATGTTGTACAATTGTATTCTTCTTTGTGGTTTTAAGACTCAACATACCATGTAATTTGTACACTTAAAATATTTAGAGCTATATTTTCCAACAAATAACAACTACTCCTTTGATGAAGATGATGCTTTCCTTAGAAGCTATATAATTGTCTTGCAATCATTGTTTTGCTCTTGTTTGAAAGTTCACTAAAAACTTTTATCTTGCCATTGATATTTTTATCGATTGCTTTAATTTATCTCTTTAATGTATGAGCATAGATACCATTTTGTTCATTGTAAAACCATTATTTCTTTAATGGTTGTTTTACTCTAGTTACCTTGTATTTGTCATAGGGAGTTCACTTAGTAAAAGTATGGTATACCACGTGCATTCAAAGGGTGTTAAAGAATACCCTCCTAGTTTCTACTCTAATTATTCAATTGATAATACCCCCTCCCATTATATTATTAGAATGAAAATACATTTTTACCATGTACCTTACCCATTTTTCAATTACAATTTTATTTACCCCTTTTATTTCTACCCTAATATATTAGAAAAAATATATATTATATTTCTCACTTAAATTTTTTTCCTGTGAATTTCCTCTCGAAAGATAGTTCAAGCCATTGAAGACCTATTACAAATCACGTTATACATAATTTTTAATCATTTATCCCTAGTTATTCGTAATTAAGATGGTAAAATAACATCACTTGTGTTGAAAAGCATACTCAATCCTAGTTTTCTACCATCTTATTATTTCTCGTTAAGAATCTAGATTTATTTATTAAAAAAAAATTATAATTTAATTTATGAGCACAACTGTTTTAAGGTATTTACTTTTAAAAACTAGGGTTTAAATGTTTTAATTATATATATTAAAAATTCAACCTCCTTTTCCTTTGGCCCACCTCTCTAACCTACCCCCAATACATGATTCAAAACATTAATAAATTAAAACCTTTCACCCCCTCATGTCTACCGATATATTGACTTTAATTTTATTAATTTTAATCACCTCAATATGAACCCATGTGAGGATATTGCCTCAATGAACCCCCTATTGGTATTTGTATGAGAAATTGTATTCTGAACTTATGGCATGTACTTATTTGATTCATTTGAATCATCTGATTTGAAATTAAAAATATGCGTTACTTTTATCCTTTTGATTCATACCTAGAAATAATTTAGGAATCCCTTCTCGTTATTTCACATACACACCTTATATGCTCCTTGATGTTAGGCTTTAAGCAAACAACAAATGTTTTTCATTTTCGTAATCATCGGTGACATGCTTATTTAGGCCTGATCGATTCTATTGAGTAGTCATATTTGGATTCAAAAAATGATGCATCTTAGATCCGAAGATGAGATTTCTAGAACACACTCATAAAAATTCTTATTTTACTTCTATCTCTGTTTGAATAGAGCTTTGTGATGTGCTCTTTAAAGAAAAGTTGCAATTTCACTATGAATATTTGTTTAAAATTTTCCCTTTGATTTTCATAATTTGAAGCTTTTCTGGACACTCTCACACTTTTGTCCATTAATCAATGTAATTGTGCTTGATGATTGAGGGCTAAAAATGTGGTTTTCTATATTGATAATAAAATACTTTTTTTGAAGAATTGTTTCTAAATTCCTTGAATTTTGTGATTTATCATTCTTTTGATGTTCCTGTATACAAATGGTTTTGTTTGATGTTCATTGGATTTATAAAATAGTTGTACTTGTATAATGATTGCTCCTCTGAAAGCTTGGTATCCCTTGCACTTGTACTTCTTTACTTGAAAATTGAATTTTGTACTTTGGTATTGCTTTGTATGTAGATACACCTTCCCTATTTGTTGACTATGTCCATAAATCTCTTCTCTATTTACTTTTACTATAATAATAACTTAAATATGAATACCATGTACCTTCTCTATACCATTTTGATGATATCATGAGCTGTATTTTAAGGTTTAATGCTCTCTTTTAGGTGATGAAATATGTAATTAATATTTTGACTTGTCTATGATTACTTACTTCTCCCAGCATTCTAAATTTTGTAATTTATTATTTTAAGTTTATTACTTTAAAGTCCATTTATTTAAAATTGTGAATACAACAAGATTGAAATCCAGAGTCAGTAACAAAATCTCTTTTCTTTTTAGGTATAATGGCAACAACCGGTGAACGTGGTGGAGAGGAGCGTGAGGACAAAAAATCAACCCAAACTAATGGTAATCTAGGCAATGATGGATTCCATTATTTCTTTACTCATAGTTTTACATATATGCACTTTTATAATTATTCCCATGGCTTGTGTGGGTTAATGTACTTTATTATTTATGAATAAATGAAACTATTTTTGTGTAATGAGATGTATATCTTTAATTTCTATACTTTCTTCATTTGTATGGATAATAAATGAACTTATATAACAAAACACACTTAAATAATTCACTTAATCATGTAAATAAATTAAAATAAAATATACCTTTTTTATGCTCATTGGAAATGCAAGCTATTTGTAAAACTTTACCTTTCCATGCTTCGAACCTACAACTGAAACTATTGTTTCGAATGCAAAAATTTTCATATGATATCTTTCCCACCTTCACCAAGGCCTTCTAGTATTCTTCCAAGGGTAATGCAATGTCTTATTGAAGATGATACATTAGAGAGAAAGTATATGTAAGTTGTTTCCTTATGGGACTACAATTTCAGCTGTTGATTTGATACATGGCATTCTAATTATGTCCAAGACCAAGAAATTAAAATTTTTATCCTTGTTATCTGATTTTTCCCCTTAGGTGAAATTGGAAAAACATGACATTGCACAGAGGAAACAAAAAGATTGTTTTGGCCATGGGAGCTCACATTTCGAGGTCAAGTTGAGCGAGTTGAAGTGGAGAGATGTTTAGAGTTGGTGGGATGCACATTTGAAGATACATTTTAGAGTCTGAAGAATTTAGATTTTGGACATTGAAGCATTTGGAATCTACGGGTTAAACTTTCTAATCTATGAGATCAAAAATTATGAAGTCCAAATTCGACTTTGACATTCAAGAGTTCGAGTTGACAATAGTGGTGAGAAATGAACAATGCCACGTGAGGAGGAGAAAATTCCAAAACTTAAAGTTCAAAATTAGGACTTTGGGATTTCAAGGGGTTTCGAGAGAAATGCATCTCCAAATGAATGAATAACCCCAAAAAACCTAGAACCCCAAAATCCCCAAACCCCGAAATCCTAAAACCCAATCCCTCGAAAAGATAAGGTGTGAAACACAAAGTCTGAATCTTGGACGGGGGTTTTGAAATTTTAGAACATTGAAGCCCCAATGCACATGAATCATAACTTGAAGTCTGAAACCCGAAGTACAAATTTTAGACTACTAGTGTTTCAACATTTTGGATGTTTCATGAACTTGTAAATATGTATAGTACAATGGCCTCCGAAGCATAAATGCTCGAAGCTCCGAATCTTGAAAGTCTGAAATTTCATATTTTCGAGAGTGTGATGTAGGTTCGAGTCCAAAAATGAAAATTAACCACTCGCATTTATCGCGAAGGCACCCTCATCTGCAAATGGCCATAAATTTTTACTGGGAGCTCGGATTTGCACAAAATAGGCCTTTTGGAAATCTCTCAGTCCGCCATTTTAGAGGAATGTTTCTAGATTTATCACCTACTAAAATGATGAAGGTATGAGATGCCTTTCTTCCCTAAAAATTAAAAGTAAATGGAGGTATGTGTTTTGTAGTGGCACCCATCATTGTTGCAGGTGATTTTAATGCATCTTAGGGTGGTTAAAGCAAGATTTCAAATTCCTCTCTCTTCCTTCTCTCATTATTCTTATATATTGTAAGGAGGGGCTCATTTCAAAAGGTTGGATGTGTTGTTTATGCCCCTCCCTTCTTCTTATTGGTTGTAAGATATTTTGTGGAGATTCCAAACCTCCCTACTAGACATTGTAATGCAAATTTTGTGCCTTTCACCCTAAATGTGATGTATTGTATCAAATTTGAGAGAAATAAAATCAGATATGTGGATGTTTCAAATCCTCTTATGTGTTCTATTGAATATTTCTAATATTTCATTGCATACTAGTTTATTGTGTATTATTGTGTTTTCATTGTAAGATTCTTGTTGTGCCGTGTTTATTGTGTAGGTTGTTCAACACTCCTTCTTGGTGCATCACCTTTCCTTAGAGTAGGTTTCAATTTTCATGCATTTTCTCTAACTTTTTATCCTTGGGAAAACATTAGATTAGTGTTAGACCTATAACTCTCTGCACTTTGGAGTAGTTGGCACTAGGATAAGACATGAAATCGGCCTTCTCTGGAGGGTTATCTTGATTGCAAAGTCCCACACTTTGGGATAAATCCATGTTTGAAAAATATAATTGATTGCCTCAACCATTTAGTTGTAAACAATAATGGGTGTTGTGATTTCACCATAACAATCCCATTTCGAGATGACTACCCCCAACATAGTCTAACATCTATCCTAGCCAATTTGTGAAAATTTAAAAGTTTTGAGTTGAATTTTTACATGAGGTGTGAAAATGTCAACATTTCTAGTAATCCTAATGGGAAAGCTACCTGCTAGCTTTAAGACTAGTGCCTTGCTCTTGTCCATTGGGCATGGAGTCAAAAACATATAACTAAAATCTACCCTTTTTTGAAAAATCAACCCTTCTAAAAACCAAAAATAAAATCGGGAAAGAATCTTGTAAACTAGATCACGTGCATGAATGCCCTTATTGAAAGGGAAAGTTACAATTTGCATGAAATATAATTATTGAAAGGGAAATCTAATCTACCCTACTCTAACCAGCTGCAAATTGAAGCTAAATGAAGCCCGAAACTAGAAGTGAAAAATAACTTCCTTTTCTCCAAAATGAGGCAATAAATTCATCTTGTCAAATAGATAACATGACAGAATTGAACAAAAACATGTACCTTTTTATGCTCCATAAATCAGTCCAGAAGTTGAAAAATGTCTCTATTTGATCTACAAGCTTCTCTGAGATGATTTGGGGCTTGCTTCTAAAAATTTGAAGCTCACTTTTGTGCTCTAGAACAAGCATGAATTCTGAATACTTTGCTATAACTAGCTGAGATCTAGCCAAATACCAAATAAAACAAGGCCTCCTAACAACTAGTAAATTGATTTTCTTGTTTTGTACTAAATCATGAACATACTTTATTTTTGTGAGCTGATTCTAAAGTTGTTTTGAAGATTGTTTATCATCTATAATCTATTGTTTGTCCTTAAGTATTTCTCGGAACTTGTTTAAATGTATTCCAACCCCCTCAAGTTGGTGTAATGAAACTTTATACCTCTTTCAGCTACTATAATATGAATGTATTTTTAGTAGTCTCACAATTTCTTCCACACTATTAAGATTCACTATCTCTCTTGAAAACTTAGTTTCCTCCTCAATGAAATATTGTTGCTCATGACTACTTGTAATATCATTTAATAGTCTTTGTGAATCATTGCAATTCTCTAATAATGCATTAATCTCCATGCATGTAGAATAATGAGGGTCTTCACACTATACTTCTTGGTCATGATCATTCTAAAACCGTTCTTTCTTTTTTCATAAATCACTTGAATCTAATAAGTTGCAAACATGTTGATCACTCCCTAAATCTGCTGATTTATCTTAAGACTTGATCTACAAATTATCTTCACCACTAACTAATAATTTTCCTCTTCATATTCTATAAATTTTGATGAATAAGTGATTGGTGTGAGAGTTGTGCCTTCGTGCACACTACACTAAGAATATGTAGCTTGTTGATCATCTTCCACCTACTATTGATCTTTTGTAACATCAAGATGCACCTTTTGCATGGGTTCCTCTTTAATTCGGAACATGATCAAACTGAAATATCGAAACCCATTCTTTGCATGCGCTAAAAAAAAATCAACATGATGTTCTCTTTAGTTGGCTTCCCCTCTTGAATGATATTATGATTTTCTCCTTCATGAAGATAACTTACGAGATGGAGGAGGAGTGGGTAGAATCTTAGCTTGAACTAGAAATTTTTGAACAAAAGACTGAGGTACAAGGTTGAGATTTAAAATAGTAGTATAACGAAAGGCTTGGAAACTTAAATTTGGATTCAATACATGATTGTGGAATATAAGGAGCAAAAATTGCAGCAACTTTGATAATTTGAAAACTAATGAATGGGTTGTTTTGGATGGGAAGGGTAATAGATAGGCACTAGATTCTGATAGGGAAGATAAGTGGGAACATCCCATTGATAGGGTTCCTCAACCTGATGCCTATCATTCTTCACTACTTATGATTCCTCATAATGTTCCTTGATAGCTAAAAATGTTTTATTAAGTTATTTAAACTCAATCTCAAGATCTCTCCACCTCTAACAATCAAAATAACCCTCTGCATAAATTTTACCTTGAATAACATAATGATAATCATATTGATAGTCATATTGATTTTCAAGGTTTGGGTCATACGGGTATTCATTTTGATAGGGATCATAATACTGATATGAAGGGAAAATGGAAAAAAAGGTAATTTATATGACTGATAATACTACTGAAAATGGGGATTCATGGCTACATGACATCATAAAATATAGAAATATGCAAAACATGTTTGCCTCTCATGAAAAAAAATTGATAATAACAAAATAAGAGATCTTATTTTCTTCAAAAATACCTTAGAAGGTGCAACCGAAAGAAATGATGTCACTTTCTTGATGAAAAATGTTACCGGTCTAAAATATGATTCATGAAGTGGCCAAATAATATTATATTTATTTTCAATGGATTTCGGTAGCTTTGTCACTCCAAAAGTTTTGTTTGTTTACTATAAATCTGATTCGTAGTCCCACCAAGCATGCCGGAAACTAGTATGTATGGTATCGATCTGCTTGAATGATAGATACCTTCGAAAAGTAAAACTTTAATCTTGTGATGTCCCACTAGGCATGCCAAAAACTATTATCTCTCAGAAGCGCACCCTAGTTAAGGGATAACAATAGAGGTTCTAAGCTTGTTTTATTCCCCCACTACTATAGATAGATACAATGGAAATACCTTAGGTCTGTGGGTATACCTATTGTTGAGGTGAGTCTTTGGTATCAGGCGTGCTCCTTATTGATGTATCCTAAACTATTTTTTGGGGGTTTTGGAGTTTTAAGGGTAAAAAGATGGTTTTAACTAAAATTAAAATGGGGTGATACACCAAAATTATTGAGGGCTTTGACTAAGTACATGCACAATAAAATTGAGAAAAAATTGTAGAAGCACGAACCAATGGGTTTCAGTTTGATCCTAAGGAAAACACTTATGTGTTGAGGGATAAATCACAACAACACAACAACTAACATGCACACTAATACTATGCATAAAACACCAAATTTGTATCAAGGTAAGATAATTAATTTAGGGAATTAACATTCACAAGAGCTAATAAAAAGATACACACCACTGTAAATAATTGGAAAGACAATAACTAGTTCTCATTCAAGGAAAAACTAGAAAATATTTGCTTTAACTCTCTCTACATCCAAAAAATCCTCTTTTGTACCTTTTCAATGCACACAACATATAGTAAAAATAATTCACCCACCCCTCATAAAAATAGGTTGCAATATGAACTCACCCATGCATGCTAATTTTATCCTTTATCATGAATAAATAAAGGAATAAAATAACCATACTTTTTACAAAGAGGCAATAATAGCCTTAGTTCCAAAAATACACTTAGTCAAAGTGTAGTTGACTGCTCTATTTTTAATACAATGAATAAAATGGGGTGAATAATTTTAGCTAATAATAGTTCTTGCTTTGCATGCAAGTCTCCTCTAATGCAACTACATGATCTTTGTCTTCTTTCCATGATGTGACACCTACGTAAGAAGGATAAATCATGTTGATAATGACATCTCTGTCTCTTGTGTGGTTACACGTATAATTACACTCATGTGCAAGAAAGTAATGTTTTTTTCTTTACTTACAAAAATACTCCACCCCACTTTGGGGACCACCCGTGACCATATGTCATGGGAAAGATACTCTTATTTTGTGAAAAATAAGATAATTCAAAACACCATTTGAATCATGCATGCTTCTATTTTGACTCTTTATATATGCATTCTTTTCTTCTTGTGGAATATACATACGTGAAAAAATGTGTGTTTACAAAATTGATGTATTCTTTGTAAAATTAAGGTAAGAAAATTCTCAACCTTAACATATACATCATTATCTTCTTTGAATTTAGCATATACCGTGATCTCCCTTATAATAATCACAAGGTCATGGAACCCTTTAGAATTGATCATTACATAAATGTTATCATCACCACCTTTTTATTAATCTTTGGCATATAACATGTTTCGTTTGACCATGGCACATATGATAGGCGTCACATTTTTGATTATTCTGTGGCATTATGATAAATATAACCTTGGTAAGGTCAATGAAATGATTTTTAATGAATGGGGTTGGTCCCCCTTCTCATGATGACTTGACATTTTATTTTATCGGTGAACAACCAAACCTAACCCTAGTTATGTTTTACTAAGATATTAACACATAACATTGTTTTGACTCGTGCTTGGTTAAGCTAACATTAGGTTTGAATTGGGGAAAATACTTCCAACCCTAAATAATTTTGCATTATTCTCAAGCTCTAGGTTAGGAAAACTCTACCATAATTTTTCATGGCGGTCGTGTTTGGAAATGGAGCTTTAGTTTCTTGGTTTGAACTGTGATTTTGGATTATTTGTCAATTCGAAGGCTATGGATCATTTTGTAGACTCACTCTTTGTAATTTGAGCTTGCATCTGTGAAGTCTTTTCATATGATCGAGGTGTTGGGTTTTCCTTGAATGCCTTTATAAAATCTCGAATCTTTTTGTCTTGGATTGTAGCTTGCATTATTTTGTACTAACTTGGCCCATTTATTTGAGGTAAGGAGACATTTCTTCATTCAAACTTACCATTAAAGAGGGGGAAATACCCGTTTTATTTTCTGTGCATTTTCCATCTGGGTGGGTTAGTAAATGAAACTCTACAAAATTTTCTTGGTCCACCATTTATTATTTCTAGGTAGAGCTTTGTATTTCCTTCATTTGTCTATGTTGGCCATAATACTCGTTTCTTCCCTTTTTGAGCTGGAGTTCGAGATTTATTTTGTGTATCTAGCTTGTTTCCTAAAACCCTTTAGCCATTTATTTCCAATCCTTGGAACTTTGTATTTCCTTGGACCCTCATTGTTAAACCACACATTTTAAAGTTTCTTCCTTTTATTTTTATTCAAGATCTTTGTATGTTGTTCTCTTGACCCATTATTGGTGGAAAAGGATATATTTCACCTTTCTTTGGTAAGCTCTTGAAACTCTTTGGTGGAAAATTATTTTGTTTCCATTTCTAGCATGTACTTAAAAATAGCTATTCGGCCATTTTGCTCATTTGTTAAGCTCGATTGCTTTTGGGTTGTGTCCATTTTTTCCAGATCTAATGTCTAGTTTTCATGATCCCTTTAAAACACGTTATAGGTGTAGATCTCGTGTGAGCTTTAAGTCTTGTAAGGGCTAGAACCCAATCTTGGCTTGACTAAGTCATATATTACCACACTCGCATCTGGGTTCAACCATTTAAAGGCCTTGGGTAGCTATCTTAATCATCATATTTGGTTATATTCTCTATGGATATTATGATCACCTTACCATGGTGTTTCTTTGGATGTTGAGCTTCTATTTACCCATTCTTGGTCTTTGTATGGTGAACTCATTATTGAAGAAAATGTCTTTGTTCTTTGATATGAAATTTGCATCCATTTGCTAAAGCTTAGTTGTGTTCCTCATCAAAAGCTTCATTGTTATGTGTTTCTCCTTGATATACTCATGACCTATGCATTTTACACTTGCTGGACTTTGTTTTCAATATGCTTTTGATAGATTTTCTATCCATTATGATCTTGTGGGAATAATCCCGTGGGGATTATAGTACATAGTTGCAGAAATTTTACAATCAATTGGTCATCATTTCTTAATGCTTTTTGATAACTATAATGACAAGAGGGTTTTGTTGAGATAAAATTGTTCATGAATGTTTAGCAAAATATTTCAAAATTGTAACATGATAAAATGGAAGGTCTGCTATGAATATTTGTTCTTGTTTCTTCATTTTCATGGCTCTTATTTGAAATTGATGTTTTACATTGGAGAAATACAATATTTTGAATAATGTATTCAATTTAGATTACAAAAATATCTCATTAGTCACTTTGCATCTATTTATAATTTGTTTCTTTTTACTTGAATGGTGTTTTCTTCCTTGTATTGATGTTGTACAATTGCATTCTACTTTGTTGTTTTAAGGCTCAACATACCATGTAATTTGTACACTTAAAATATTTAGAGCTATATTTTGCAAAGTATAAATAATTTATCCTTTAATGAAGATGATGCTTTCCTTACAAGCTATATAGTTGTTGTTATCTCTTGAAAGTACACCATATAGAGAGATGGCTGCAAGTTTTCTAGTCTTGCAAAAATTGATCTCTCTCTTTCGTAGATATAATGGAAATGACTCAGGTCTGTGGGTATACCTATTTTGAGGTGAGTCTCTGGGATTAAAAGGCTGGTTCCTTATTGATGTATCCTAAATTGATTTTATGGGATTAAGGGTAAAAGATGGTTGTGAAATAACTGGATTGGGGTGATACACCAAATTTATATGAGGGCTTTGACTGAGTATATGCATGATTTCTATGAGAAGGATTCTTGATGCATGAGCCAACAATTTTCTGCAGAATGTTTAAGGGAAAACACTTGGTTGTACGAGGAAAATCACAACAATACTGATAAGTTAACATGCACATTAAAATTTAGTAGAAAATACTAAATTTTGCAGCAGAGATAAGATGATTGGTCAGGGAATTTGCATTCACAAGACTAATAGAAACATACATAAGACTACAAATAATTGGAAAGGTAAAAAATACTTCACACATAGAAGGCAAAACTGGCAAAAATTGCTTCATTACTCCTATATCCAAAAGTCCTCCAAAGAATCTCCTTGTGCTTTGCAAAGGCACACAATATATAGCAAAATAAATTTTCCCACCCTTCCTAAAAAAATCCTAAGGCTAAACTCACCCATGCATCCTAATTTTATCCTTTATTTAATAATAAATCAAAGGATAAAATAATACAAACTAGTACAAGATGCATTAATAGCCTTTGATTACATCTCATTCAACTGAAGTTGACTGTTATATTTTTAATAAGGTTGGGTGAATAATTTTTCCAAAAATAGATTGCTTGCTAGGCAAGTCTCTCTTTTTGAGCATGCAAATCTATCCTTTTGCTGATCTGATGTGACATCTGAAGGCATGCAAAATACTCCTTTGTTCTGTGCTAACTCCATGTGGGGACCACTCTCAATAGGTGCACTTTTGTTTATTGAGTTCGGCCTTCTTGTAGACTTGGGACATTTTCCATGATTCTAAACATATATATGGGGCACTTTGTAAAAGGCCACCATGCCATACTCGAACACTTTTGATCAACACATGACCATGCAATTACTTGTCAACTTTTGAATATCATTGCATAGTATATATTTGTCGGGTTTTACATGGTTTGATGTAGATGATTATGTTTTGATTTTACATGGAGCGAATCATAGTCAACAGGCATAATTTAAATAAGGGCTGGTCCCCTCCTCCATGATGAATCATCCCTTTTCAATTTGTCGGTGGAACTTAACCTTGTTCTAACCATGGTAAAGTTTGGGACTTATTACTCTAAGACATGTGTGTACGTATTTTTAACCCTGGTTGGGTTTGGTCGGCAAAACATTGAATCCTAACCTAATTTTTCATTTTCATCTATTTGAGCTAAATGAGCTCTGCTAAAATTCTGATCTGCCGTGATTACTTGAGCTCTCTCAGAGTAACTCTAGCTCTTCTTCACATTGGAGCTCTGGAAAAATTTATATTGCCATTGTTGACACTTTTGTGAGTTTGATTCCTTCTACATTAATGGTTTCTGAGCTTGATTGGGACATCCTTCTTGTTCTTCTCTGAGTGATTTTCTTGTTTCTATGTTTCATCGACCAATGTTGACACTGTATTGGGTTTTCGAGATTTGTAAGCTCTACAATCTCGAAGGAAGGTCATCATTTCGTTAGATCTGTATGTTTATTTCCAATGGGATGTTCATGGTTTACGTGATTGACTCTAGCTTAATCTAACTTCTATGACTGGTAAGTCCATTTCCGCTCATGGGTATTTGGTAAAAAATGAAGAGAAATCCTTTTGTTGAACTAGATCTGTATCTTCTTTCTTTTGAGGTGGGAATTTCATGATGATTTCTATCACAAAAACAATGGTTGTTGTTTCTCTATCGGTTTTCGATAGTATGTTCAAGATTGAAATGGGTTCTAAGCCTACTCCATTATTCTTTGAGCATGTGATTTCTTGATTTATGGGTATTCATGGTCTCTTTACTCGAAACTGCCAAGGATAAAGGTGAGTGTATTCTTCAGCCCAGTCTTCATCATGACTTATAGATCTACGTATTTTGAGTTCTAGGTACTTGTAGATCTGTGGCTTTGAGAATCTCTTGACTCATTCTTGAAATATTTGGCTTTATTTCGTATTCTAGAAAATTAATTTTGTTGTACAAAATGACACAATTTATTTACTCTGAATTTTCTGTATGCATATGTTGATACCCAAATCTGGGTTCTGCATTATTCTTGTTGGCACGTTCCTAAGAAGGGTTTCCATAATTTGATATCACGGAATAATCTATGCATTTATTCACTCTCTGGCATTTATTTTCTTTTCTATGAAGATAACATAGGGGTTTTGACTACAAAACTGGGCCATGAATGTTTATTTGAGATTTACTATATGATTGTACTGTATATGATTAGCTTCTTGCATTTCAAATTTCATCACCAACACCTTTTGAAATCTATCATTAAACTATGAACTCTTCTTCTGATAATATCTCACTTATACCCATTACTGAGTTTGCATTATTTGGCTGATTATGTGAGAATTACCCTGTTTGGGCCTTGTAATCAATGAGTTTGAATCTTGTGGAAGAGACATGGATCTCTAGTTTTCTGTTTTACAATTCCTCAATTCTAGAGCTCTGTTCCGATATGAATTTTATTTTACATCAGATATGATTTCTAAATTCTCCTTTCACGAGTTACAGACATTCTTTGTAGAACTTGTAGTTTTTGAACATTAACCTTATTTATATTCCTCAGCTTGGTGTTCTCATCTTTGATAAAATTCAATTCCTTTTGCAAAAGATTCATATGTTGAAGATATTGAGCTTGTAGATAGATTCAAGAAAATTTGTCTAAATTCCATTTGATTTGGTCATATTGTACTGCCAATGACCGGTATCCCCTGCAGAGCTAGATCTTCTAACATGAACTTATGTACTCAGCTTTGCATTTATTTACTCTCTTCCTTAAGAAATCTAAATCATCTTCCATTTCATTTTTTCTTGAAAACTTCTCTCCTAGATAGATATAGACCTGTTTGATAATGACACTTCTGACACTCCGTAGATCTGTCTTTGTGAGTTCTAAAAATTTGTTTATGTTTCTGGTGAAGATATTTTTGTAACTGTAGTTACACTTGTACTCTGTAGAAGTGATGTAGTATCTTGATTTATTTTTGCACTTGTCATACATGCTTCATTCTTAAAACTATAAAAATGGATGAACTTTGTTAGATTATCTTGAAACTTCATTTTTTAGTTGTTAAGCTATAATGAATGCTCCAAAGTACTTCAATTTGATGATTGAAAGTGCAGTCCATTTCTTTTCTTCATTATATAGTATTTTCCTTTTATTACAGCTTTGATATGCATGCTGAAAAAGTCGTAAATGTCCATTTTACATGGCGAAGCCCTGTCAAAATTTTCCAAGAATTCTCTTTTCATTCTATTTCAGCTACAATTTTATCTCATTTCAGTTGAATTCAGCCTCTAAAATATGATTCTTCTACTTCACCTGATAATACACTTTTGAATGCATGAATTTATGAAGTTGGAAGTATAAGGAGTTAAATTAAACCCTGAGCTTAGTATTGATGATCGTTTTCTTTTCCCTTTTCAGGTACCATGATGCAGTTGTAGTGGACAGCTGGAATAACAGTACGAAGGAGAAGAACACTCCCTCGAGGCAATGATGGGTTTCTTTTACCTCTTTACATTTTCAACTTCATAAATATATGCATTGTTTTTCCTTTCAGTTATTTCTCACACTTGTGTGAGAAAAATATGTACCATTATTCCTCATGAATAAATGAAAATATTTTAGTGTTATGAGATGTATGTCCTTCCTTTCTATACTTTCTTTCTTTTGTATGGATAATGAATGAATCTATAAAACTCAAAACACTTAAATAATTCACTTAATCATAGAAATAAATAAACAATCAAGTGTACCTTATTGTCACTTATTGAGAATGCAAACTGTTTGTAAGACTGTAAATTGTCCTTCAAAACGCCACTGTCTGTCGGCTTCGAATATCATGTCTGATACATGTTTCCCTTCCTACCCTCCTCAGGGCCCTACAATGGTTGTTTATAGTTGTTGCATAGTTATGACAAGGGTTTCAAATGGAATGGCTTGTATCATGAGGCATGGTGTTCTTAAATTATACTCAAGTTATAGTTTTGATTCGCAAATGACTTCCAAGTCTGTCCAAAACCAGAACAAAAAAAAATTGTTTCATCTTAATCGAGGTGGTCATCCCAAATGTAATCGAGACTTCAGTAATCGACCAATCGAGAAACTTTAAAAGTTTTGAGTTGACATTTTCGCACTTTAGGTGCAAAAGTTGCCAACATTTCTAGCGATCTTTGGGGAAAGTTACCTCTTAGCTTGTAGACCAATGGCTTTCTCTTGCCATTGGGCATGGATTTCAAAGCATATAACCAAAATCTACCTTCTTGAAGGTCTAACCCTTCAAAAAAAAACTAAAACTGGGAAAAGATCTGGTAAACTAGATCACGTGTATGAATGCACTTATTGAATTGAAAAACATTGCAATGTATAGGAACTGCACTTATTAAAAGGGAATTCCTAATCTAACCTACTCTAACTAGAAAAACGAGGCTAAACAAAACTTGAAATGGGCAGTGAAAAGTAACTTCCTTTTCTCCAAAAACAAGGCCATGAATTCAGCTCTAGAAACCAGCAAAGTGACATAGCTAGGAATGAGACATGTACCTTTATTTTCTCATCAGATCAGTCCATGAAGTGGGAAGCACCTCTATCTGATCTGTAAACTATTCTAGCATGATTTGAGGTTTTATATTGAGAACAGATAACTCACTTTTGTGCTCCAAGGAAGCATGAAATCTTGCAATACCGTAGCTGGGTGAGAATCAGACAAATACCGATAGGGCAAGGCCTTTTCGCAACAAAATCACTGACAATTTTGATTTGATCTGAATTGTGAATATCATTCTCAACAATGAGCTCTTTATGAAGCCATCCTGGAGGGTGTTTTGTGTTTTCCAACTGCTGTAACTCATCTTGAAACTATCTTGAGACCTGCTTCTGTTTTGTAAGTTGCTCAATGACTAGTTGTAAGTGACCTTTCAACACTTCATCAAATGATTATGCATTGTTTAGATCATCCATGCAGTCTAAAAACTCAAGTTCCTCCTCTTCTTCTTCACATGCACTATCCAGATACATGGTACAGTCAAAAAAACTTAAGATCATCTTCTTCATTTTCATAGGTACTTATGTGAAGTTGTTGTTCTGAATCAGCCTGTTGGACATTCTTCTCCCAAAATGGTTCTTCTAGGAGGGAAAAATAAAGATCTGTAATCAAAGCATCTCTTCCTCTTTTTTAAGTACAAGAGGGACCTTATCAACTAGGGGTTCTTTGAATTCTGAAACTACAAAATCAGTTAGTTCTATAGGTTGTTCTTCACCTATGCAGTTTTCCAAATCTGACAAGAAATCATCAACCTCAAACTGTAAACTTGAAAAACAATTTTCTTTAATTTCAACCTCCTTTTTATTCAAAATTGATCTATCATCTTCTGATATGGTTGTAAGTTACATGAGTATGATGCCCTCATGCACACTACACTCAAAATATGTAGATTGTTGATCATCTTCAAACTTCTCTTGATCTGCTGGAAAAATAGATTGTTCCTTTTGCGTGGTTCCCTTTTCCAATTCTAGAATAAAATCAAACTAAAACTTTGACGTCCATCCATGCAAGTTCTGCAAAAATTCCAGCCTATCTTTGTCTTTTGATAGCTGCCCCTCCTGCTTGATCTTTTCATTCTCTATTTCTTGAACTGGAAGTATGGGTAAAGAAGGAGTGGGCTTAGTTTCAACTTCAACTGGACAATTTTGGACAATTGTGTGTAGCTCAACGGAAATAACCAACAACATATAGAGTAGCAAAAAGAATAGAAATCAAATATTTATATATGTGAAAAGGGTCACCTTTATAGGAGAAATACAACAATATTTGTGTAAAGTGAACAACATTCAAGAAAGAGGAATATCTTGACAACCATGATGAGAAGAAAGCAACGCTTTTTCATGAAGACCATGATTTATCCTTGGAGGCCCACATTTGCAAAAAAGAGGGCCCACGACATGCTTAGAGAGAGCAACAATCATGTCTTAAGGGGATGTATTGAATGTTTAGGTGATAATTAAATTATTTGGTAGTCTTTATGTGTGCATTAATTAATTCAAAGGGGGTAGCGATTTGTTTAGAAATAATAAATTAATAAATAAAGGCCGACTAATGTTAATGAAAGGGTGTGATGGTTTAAGGTGTAATTCCTTTCAAAAATGTACGAAAGGCTATATAAGAATATTTATATGAGACTTATAAAGCATGGATTCAAGTTGAATATCTTAAGGAAAAAGAATAAGAAGAGGAAGCGTAAGGGCATAATTTTAAAATAGAAAATTTGAAAGTAAGAAGAAGAATTTTCCATTATTCATTGAGAAACAACAAGTTCAAATGTGGAAAGAAAATTTTGTAAGGAAGGTTGGTGCCTTCATATTTGAAGAGATCGGTGTCTCTTTGTTGAGTTGGTGCTTAGCAAAGGGGTGGGTGCTCCTGTAGGTTGGTGCCTACAAAACTATAATTTGGGGATTGGTGTCTCCAGTAGGTTGGTGCCTACAAATTTTTGAAAATATATATAAAGAAAGAAGTTTCTCCATGGTTTTCTCCCAAATGGTTTCCATGTATATCTATGTCTACTTGCATTAAGTTTTGTGTTCCTTGATTGATTTGATATATTCACATTCCTCATGATTATAGATCTAAGTTTAAGTATTGAAGTTTGAAATAATATCATAATACTAATTCACCCCCTCTCAGTATTATCTTGTGCTCAACAATTGGTATCGAAGCAGTTTCCTGAACAATCTACTTGATTGGAAGGTAGATCTCGAGAGCACATATGGATAGTCAAGTACAAGAAGGTTTTTCCTCAAACAAGGCTCACATTGTTTGTGAGAACAAACTATGCATTTTGGAGCGTAAGAATGAGAACCTATCTAATGGCACTATTGTTTGATATTTGGAAATCAGTAGTAGTCGGATATATCATTCCATCAACTCCTTCAATAGACCAAGCCGGTAAGAAGGATTTTGAAAACAATGCCAAGGCGATGAATGCAATCTTGTGTGGTCTAGCAGAGTCTGAATTTGTCAAGGTAATGCAATGTGACACAGCAAAGGAAATATGGGATAAAATTCGAACAATATATGAAGGTGATGATAAGGTCAGAAAAGCTAAGCTTTAGACCCATAGGAGAAAATTTTAGAGCCTAAAAATGAAGGATGAGGAAGATGTTGCAGCTTATCTTCTATGGGTGGATGAAGTTGTCAATGCCATAAGAGGGCTTGGAGAAAAGATTGAGGAACCTGTGATCATCTAGAAGGTCTTAAGATCTTTACCATTAAGATTTGATGTTAAGGTATCTGCCATCAAAGAAATGAAGGATCTTGACAAGCTAAGCATGGACGAACTACATGGAATACGATGACAACTTATGAAATGAGGACCAAGTCTAATAAACCACAAAGAAGTAAGCCACATTCAAAGTCTCAAAGAAAAAGGAAATCAAGGAATCTGGCGAATGATGAATCAAACAGCGAAGAAGATGAAAAGGAAGCTTTATTCATTCGAAAGATAAAGAAAGGATCATGGGAGATACAAAGGAAAGTTACCATTTAAATTTTTAAGCGTGGTAAAATTAGTCATTTTGCAGCTAAATTCCTAGAGAAGGAAGATAGCAAAGATGAAGAAAGCAAGCCCAAGTTAAAAGATAATTCAAGCAAATTAGAGTCAAAAAAGATTTGAAAAGCAAAAGAAGAGTCTATATTCAAAAAGTGGTAGCAGCTCATTTGAAGAGAAATGGAATAAGTGATTCAAATAGTGATGATGAAGAAACATTGTTTATGGCTATAGAAGAAGGTTCATTCACCAACAAAGTTGATTTGAAAGGAATCAAGGACATAGAAGAATAAGGTGAGGTAAACCTTGAAGAAGAACTCATTTGTGTGTTGGGTGAAATAAAAGCACTCAAAAAGAGGAATCGGAAGAAAAGACTTCAGCTCCAAAATAAGAAGAACAAAATCAATCTTTCGAAGCTAAGTTAGCACGAGTCTTGAAGAATCAAAGAATCTAATCATTGACTTGAAGACCCAGTTGAAGAAGCAAAGAGAATTGAGGAAGGGTTGAGAATTCAATTCAAGGTGAAACAAGAAGAATGTGAAAAGCGTGATTCAAAGATTGTTGCGATGAGAAAAAGACATAGAAAAGCGGTAAATACCAAACTAATGAACAACTTGAAATTTGAAAAGAGTACTAAGGTTCTAGATGATATTCTAGAAAGTCAAAGATCACCATCCAACAAATCGGGACTCGAGATATGAAGAAAAACTAGAGAAAGCTTCAAAATCCATTGAACTTTCGGAGAAGAAAGGTTTAGAAAAGGAAAAAAGTTATGCAGAAATTCTAAATGCACCTATGAAGAATAAAAGCAGAAAGGAAGAGGAAACTATGAAGACCAGTTCCATCCACAAGGAAGGTGTTAAAGAGAACGACATCAAAAGACCATTTACTCCACGACATAGGAATATGAACAGGTTCGAAAGTTCCTTTCATGGTTATTGTTTTTATTGCAATATATATGGGCATAAAAAGATAGAATGTAGAAAGCGAATGAGAGATAATGAAGCCTAGAACAAACCAAAATCTGCTCATAGAGTGTTGAATATGAACTATAATTCGTTTGCTCCACTATCCTATTATAACAAGGAAGCCATTATCTACTACAAGTGCAATAATTATGGACATATAGCACACTTTTGTAGAAGTGTGTTTGACTCGAGACAAGATCAAAAGACAAAGCCTTTAGATACAAAGATGGGCTAGACAAAAAGAAAAATCCATTCTCGTTCAAACAACTTTTCATGCTCGAGATGAAGGAAAGTAGTGGTACATTGACAGGATGTTGAAGACATATGACTAGTGATAAAATTAAGTTTCTCTCCTTAAAGAAAGTAAATGAAGGTGCACTAAAAAAGTTGGTGATAATGCTACGGTGAAGATTGTTGGCAAAGGTACATGAGTCTAGATAATGGAAAAACAAAAGCAGATAATGTTTTGTATGTTGAAGGATTAAAACATAACTTCTTGAGTGTGAATCAAATGTGTGATCGAGGACACACTCTTAAGTTCTATCTTTGAAGGATGTGAAATAAGGAAAGTAGATACGAGGAGAACTAATTACAGATTGCTATTGAAGCTAATTGAAGTAATCTATATATGCTCGGAGAAATAAAAGAAGAAAAATGTTGCCTAAGTCAAGTTGAGGAGAGTTGGCTATGGCATAGAAGGATGGGACATATAAATTTTGATAATCTTGTGAAGATAAGCAATAAGTAGGCCGTACGGGACATGCCTAAAATAAAAATCCTTCGAGTACTCTATACGAAGTGCTGACTTGGGAAGTAGACCAACAAGATTCAAAACAAAGGAGTATTCATCCACTAAACCATTGGAGCTAATTCACATGGATTTGTGTGGACCTACCTTAGAATGAAAAGTATTCAAGGTGAGAGTTATTTTATGTTACTCATTGATGACTACACTAGAATGACATGGGTAGCATTTTTGAAAGAAAAATATGAAGCATTTGGAAAGTTCAAAGCTTTCAAGGCATTAGTAGAAAATGAAATAGAAATTTGAAGATAAAATGTCAAGGTCGGATCGTGGAGGTGAATTCATGTCAAATGAATTTATTGAATATTGTGAAGACCATGGAATTAAAATACAATACTTAGCTACAAGAACTCCACAACAAAATGGAGTAGTAGAAAGGAAGAACAAAACCATTCAAGAGATGGCCCAACTAAATATTTCAAGTTTTCAAGTGTATATTGCATAACTATATATTGAGTAGATTTCTAAACAAAACAACACCTTCCAACAAGAGACATTGAAGTAAAAAGTTCATGGTTTCATTTTGATCTCAAATGATAATATTACAAGATTTTAGCAACAATAAAATAAAAACTTTCTTAGTAAAGACCAAAGTTTACAAGAAGCAATAAGTACAATAATGGTTATTTACAAGAGTGTATAGACTTGACAAGCCACATTTATTTACAAAGTGAAGGCAATGTCCTCCAAAGATGAGAAAGACCAAGATGGCAAGAGGCTCTACTATCTCCAACTTGAGCTCCAACTCCAATACTCCTACAAGAATCCAACTCCAAGAGAACATGGCTTGTTTACCACCCAACCAATAGGCATCATCACATGCCTTTCCATGGTTGGAAGTCATGCTAGCCTCCCCCAAGCCCATGGGAGAGAGGAACTAGCTTCCACAATGTGCACAAGTATAATGGGGATTTAAACACACAACAAGAAAACATAAGACCATTTAACCACTTAGACCTACTATACAATGAAAACAACAACATGAGGAGAACAAGGTCAACCTCACAAGGGGGAAGAGAGGAAGTAGGATGCCCAAATCAAGGTGTCCAACCATAGGAGCACCAACAAATACATATATACAAAACTCCTTATACCTCCTAATCATTCATCCTCCTTATTCCTCCTTTATGCTATAGAAATCCTTCTTGGGAGGATTTTCAAACCCAAAAGGGTTTCCTCACCAAGAATGGGGAAAGGTTCAAGCCATATGAACCTTTCTCCCACCTCAAACCATATGAGGGGATGAGAAGGGACCTTCATGGCTTGACCAACAACCATGAGGTTTGAGAGGGAAATCCCTCTCTCTTCCCCTACATTCTCCAAAAACCATCAATCCAAATGATGGTGGAGAGAAAACAAAGAAAACAACAAGAACAAAACAAACAACTACATTCACCATACACTTCAACACATCATTTCACACACCATTTCATTGATCAAGCATAGTTAACAAGATAAGCACAACTAAGAAAGAAAAGGGTTAAGAACCCTACCTCTATAATGCTTTCCAAGACTCTAAGCTTTTCCCTTTGTCCAAGCTCACCTCCAAGCTCCCAAAATTCTCCAAGTGCTCCCAAAAAAATGAACCAAGAAGACCCATTCCTTCCACATGAGGAAGAATAAGAAGAGGAACCCAAAAGTTTCCTCACCAATGGGAAAGTGACAAGTGTCACCCCCTCTCCTCTCAAGAGTCAAAGATTCCAAAAACCAAATAAGTAAGAGTAAACTCACCTTTTATCCCTTTTCACCCAAAATACCAAAAACTAAAATAAAACAAAGTGGAGCAACTTTTAACAATTTCACACAACCCAACCATCTTACATGGATGGTGACTAAAGAGGGCTAAATGGGAGGAAACTCCTCAAACCTTGGAAATAGGCCCCCTACCTATTAGGTAGGGTCCAAGAGACCCATTTTCATGCTAAGGGAACCCCAAACTCAAAGGGGTCCCTAAAATGCCCAAAATAACCCAATTTCGGGTTTGGCATGCTTGGGCACAAGGGTAGAGGGTGTGGGGTCCACCCAAGGTTCACATGTGGTCCCCATCCCTTCTACCAACACACACACACTTTCCCAAAACCAACACTTAACTTAAGATAAGATCATTAAACCCTAAGCTAGTTTACTTAATAAAACACACCTAAACCTAATTAATTTTACAAAACATAATTACATTACAATTGAGGGTTCACCCATGGTGCCCGATTAAATACATCTAATCTAAGGCCTCAAACATTTAGCATGGTTAGGACTCAGCCCGTGGGCCACTTGTGCACAATTGCGTAGCTGCCACGAAACCCATGCTCTCTATACATGTCACTGCACACTCATTGCACACATTAACCGCATCATCGATATAATAAACATCATCTATACATCACAATATCAATCAAACTTATAATGTCCTAACATAATTTACAATTGATAGTGCATGCATACAATTATCCACATAGTTTGCCATGAATCATCCACAAATAAAATTGCAACGACATACACTTAGGTTAGCATGAAAATTACCATCATTAAATCCAAAACACTATATCATTAATCAAATCAACCACAAGAGACTAACATCTAACCAATAAGTCTATCATATAACCCTGTTAGTGTCATCAACATCATAAGAAATATATCAGTATACGAATCTAGTCCAATTGGCGCTACGCGCCCAAAATGCCATAATGTCCATGAGGATAAAATATCATAGTAAAATGTCCAAAGTCTATCAGAGTCTCAATCAAAACATGTCTAGGAATAAAGGAACCAACGCAGATAAGCTGGAGCTATAAAAATGTGGGCACTACATCCCCCTCTCCTAGAATTAGACTTCCTCCTGGAAGTCATTGGAAGAGATAGGGATATCTAGCCCTCAGTGGTGTAGCATCCTCCCAGGTAGCTGATGACTCGTCATATCGGTCCCACTGCACTCTAACCTGGTCCAAATCTCGACCCCAGAAGGGCCAACCTCCGGTGCTCCAGTATGCGTACGGGCTCCAGTCTCCACTGCCCTCCATCCTCTACCTATAATGCCGACCAATCCAAAACATGAGAAACATCTGGTACATATCTACGTAGTACAGAAACATGAAAAACATCGTGGGCCCGTGCGAGCGTGGTGGAAAGCTAGCTAGGCGATAGGCAAGCTGGACCGATGACCTCAAGAATATCAAAAGCCCCACAAAATGCGAGGTGATAGCTTAGAACCCTTTCCATAATGGATCGGACTCTTATGAGGATGAACCCTCGAAGACTTTGTCACCCACGAGAAGTGACGATCGATCCTCTTGGTGTCGCATATGCCTTACGGCGTGCTCTAGCTTTGCTCAAGACTTTGCGAATCAGAACAACTGCTTGCTCTAAATCCACGAAGATAAGTTGGCCCCAAAATAATCCTGTCATCTAGTCTATCCCATTTCAAAAGGTGTCTGCTGGTCATCCATACAAAGCGATAGGGAGCCATGCCAATGGAGCTATGATAACTGTTATTGTAGGAAAACTCAACTAAATGCAAATAATCTTCCCACTTCTTCTGCTGGTCCATCACATACATCCTCAACATGTCCTCAAGAACCTGATTAACCCTCTCTGTCTGCCCATCTATCTCTGGATGATATGCCGAACTAAAATTAATCTGTGTACCCAAGGCCTCCTGAAAAGAAGTCCAGAAAACTGATGTGTAGATGGTGTCTCTGTCATTGATGATCGTCTTGAATCCCATGCAATCTAACAATGTCCTCCATAAACACTTTGGCGATGGCCTATGCATTATAGGTAACCTTGGTTGGCGAGAAATGTGCAACCTTGGTCAACTTATCCACAGTGACCATAATGGCATCATGACGATAAGAGGACATAGGAAGTCCTACTATGAAATCCATGGAGATCACATCCCATTTCCACTCGGGAATGTCATGAGGGTATAAGAGTCCTGCGGGATGAGAATGCTCTGCCTTGACTCTCTGACACTCAAGACAACGTGCTACAAAATCTGCTATGTCTCGATGAAGACCCGGCCAATAATATAACTCTCTCAAATCGGCATGCATCTTCTTCACTCCTGGATGTGCTTTGCGTATGGGGGCTCGATGAGCCTCGGTAAGGATGAAACTACACGAGATCACTGCCTTAGGCACATAAATGTGCACTATGGAACCAAAGCAAACCATCGACTCTAACATGCATCACTGAATATCTACCCTCAAAAGAACCACGAGAATCCAACATCTGCTAGCACCCTCATAAAACACTGTCCTCTGGAAGATGCTCAAGTATCCTGCCTCTCAAATCAAATCATTGCGTGTCGAAAAGAAGCAAGCACATGCCATCATCTACTAAGTGCATCTGCAACAACATTTTCCTTTCCCTTGATATCTTTGGACCTCCATGTCATACTCACATAGGAACTCCATCAACGCCGTTGTGAGCGTTGAGGTTCGGTGAGAGAAGATATGTTGTAAGCTCTGATGATCTGTCCTCAAGATGAAAGGTCTACCCAAAAAGGAAATGTCACCAACACAAGTGCATGAACAACTGCTGCTGAAGCTCTAAGTCATGAGTAGGATAGTTAAGCTCGTAGTCCTTGAGCTTACGAGACTCAAAAGCAATAACCCGATGCTCTGCTGCATAAGAAGCTGCTCCCAAACCCTCTAGTGATGCATCGGTCAAACAACAAAATCCTCTGTTGGAGTGCAGAACTGCTAAGATGGGCGCCGTGGTTAGCCTTTCCTTAAGCAACTGAAAGGCCTGCTCACATTTTTCTGACCAATCAAACTTCTTCCCTTTCCTCTGAAGAGAAGTAATAGGGTGAGCAATCCTGGAAAAGTCTGCACAAACTGCGGTAATACCTGCTACTAAACCCATGAAGCTCCTCACCTCGGTGGTGATGTGGGTGTTTGGCCAATCAAGATAGCTTTGAATCTTAGAGGGATCTACGGAGATACCCTCACTTTGATATGATATGACCCAATCTTGAATCTCTGTCACGAAAGAAGCTGCATTTTCCAAGTTCCCATACTGACTTCTGCTCTCTCAAAACCTGAAGTACACCCTCAAATGCTCCTCATGTTCCTCCTCGGAATGAGAATAAATCAATATGTCATCAAGGAACACTAAAACAAAGTGATCCAGAAATGTCTGAATACTCCATTCATGAGGCTCATGAAGATAGCTGGGGCATTGGTCAAACCAAATGGAACCACTGTGAACTCATAATGCCCATAACGTGTGCGAAATGTTGTCTTATGAATGTCTGCATCTGAAATGTGCAGCGATGATACCACGACTTGAGATCGATTTTGGAGAACACTCTAGCTCCCATGTCGATCAAACAAGTCATCAATCCTAGGGAGTGGATAACGGTTCTTTATTGTGACCTTATTGAGGTATCATGAAATCTACACAAAGCTTTGAGAGAACCATCCTTCTTCTTCTTCACAAATATGGCTGGCGCTCCCCAAGGAGATACACTAGGGCGAATGAGACCCTTCTCTAACAACTCCTCTAACTGAATCTTGAGCTCATGAAGCTCTGAAGTCGTCATCCGATAGGGTGCCCTAGAAACTGGTGCGGATCCAGGCACTAAGTCAATGGTGAAATCCACCTCCCTACTAGGTGGTAAACCTGGAAGCTCTCCTGGAAACACATCTGCATACTCCCTCAAAACTGCGTGATCATCAAGGGGTGAATGCTCTGGAGTACTGTCCGAATGATCACTGATAGTGATAGCAAACAACTGGCAACCCTTACGCATGCTCCGCTTGAGTTGCTTAGCCGAGATCATACGCAAGGAAATGGGTCTCTGCATCCCTGAAATCACAACTGCACTACCCAAATCATCCTGACACTCAATGACCTTCTCTCTACAATCCACCTTGGCTCGATGAGCCTCGAGCCAATCCATACCCAACACTACCTGATAGGATCCTAAAGGAATAACTCGGAGGTCAAGTGTAGTGGAGAAGACTCCCAAATCAGTACACAACTCTCCACATACGAGTCCACGGTGAGTTTAGCCCCAGAGGCCAACTCAACCTGCCAACTATCTGGTTGCCTAGCCACCACTAGCCCACACTGGTCCACTACAGAAGGAGATATAAAAGAATCGAAGCACTGAATCAAAAATCTTGAGACAAAATACCCCGATAGTACTGTCATCTCAATAGTGTGGCACGATGCTCGGCTGGCGGTTGTCAACCGCTGCATACACACACGATGGGAGCGTCCCACGTCACCCACCATCTGCTCGGATCTAGGAGCTCTCTGCATATCCGTAGTAGTGGGCTTGTGCGGACACATACACACATAATGGTCTAGGAGCCCCACAAATAAAACATCCTCCTGTACCCCTCTGAGATGGGGTCCCTCCTGTGCTCTGGCGAAACCCAACCTGCTGGTCCCGACCCTAGCAGGCAGATTTGCTTCTGGCGGGCTGGCTGTGAGTGATGAGTACCCGGCCTCCTGTCTCTAGACCCACCAAAACCACCTCTAGACCCACCTCGCTGAAAACTCTGAGTCTGTCTACCCCTCTGATGTTGGTGTCCCTGATGTTGTGTCTGCTGTGATGGGTGTGGAGGAGCTCTCGATCTTTCTTGGAGAGACCAGAAATCCTCCTCTAGGGGTGGTGGTCTTGCTCCCCGTGCTCTCGACTCTGGAATGCACAGAATCCTGTCCTGGAACTTGCTCTTGTTTCTTTCTCTGTGCTCCTGAGCCTTGGTCCTATTCTCCTCAGCCAAGTAGGCCTTCTCAATGGCCTTCTCGAGCGTGGGAGGAGATAACATCCTAACAACTCCTGCTATATCTGCATTCGGGCCCGAATGAACTGTTTACTGTAACTTCTCATCTTGCGGGTAGTCTACATCTGCAGAGATCCAAGAACCTGCTCTCATCTTTGCCCCGAGCGAGAACCACATCGTAAGTCGTGAACTCATCGATCCTCTTCTGCACAAAATGCTCTGACATATACCGAGCCTGAATCGCTCCTCGAACAACTCCCAGGTCATTGTATCTCGAGTCAAATGGAGCTTCCGCTCCTCATTCCTCCACCAAATGCTTGTTGCGTCTCGGAGGAGGTGTATGGCGAACCTGGCTTTGACGTTGCTCTCATGAGAGTGCAAGCCAAAGCAGCTATCCAAGCTAAGGAGCCAGGACTCTGCCCCAAAGCCATCTGTCGAACCAGTAAATGTAGGTGGCTGAAGGTGAAGAAGGTCTCGAATCACACTGCCTGTGTCTCGATCCTGCGATGTGGTCTAACAGGTGAAAGGGGTCACATATCTCCAAATGGTCCCTCGAAGCTGTGTGATCGGCTGTGTGAAAAATGAGGCCACCCTCTCGCCAAGGATGGAAGGGCTGCGTGACCTCTCTCGTCTCGGAATGTCGTGCTCGGTGGCTCACGGATGTGCGTCCTCACCCGATCAACTCCTCATCTCCCAACTGAATGTCCTCCTCTCTCGGCTCCTGCGGTGGTGGAAGGCGCTCCTGTACGACACCTATCAGTGCTTTGCAGGGTCTCTAATATCTGAGGCCCAAAATCGGGGGCCGGTGGCTCTCGTGTAGGTGCACTACGTCCCGAACCTCGAGCCGATCGTCCCCTCTTGGGTGCCATCCTACGAACCCCGAAATAAAAAAAAAAAAATAAACTTTCTAAACGTTTTTTGGAGCGTTATATTATTATTATTATTTTTTTTATTATTATTATTATTATTATTATTATTATTATTATTATTATAACACCAATGCAATGCCCCTTTTTTTAATAATTAATTTATAAAATCAATTAATTTATTTAATTTTTTAAATTAACAACTAATAATAATAATTTTTATTTTATTATATCAAAAGCTTCCTAGGGTCATGATTAAAATATCTACACCCCTAGAAATAAATAAATCTTCCTCCTTTTAAATTTTCTTTATTTATTTATTTATTTTTTAAAATTTTCCTTACACACTC
Source organism: Taxus wallichiana var. yunnanensis (assembly GCA_018340775.1). Lineage (NCBI taxonomy): Eukaryota > Viridiplantae > Streptophyta > Pinopsida > Cupressales > Taxaceae > Taxus > Taxus wallichiana. The sequence continues at coordinate 162,295,456 of CM031233.1, read as the reverse complement.
TTTAAATTTAATTTTGTTTTCCCCCTTTTAATTTAATCTACCCACACACTTCCTCTTTATTTATTTTTTTTTTTTTTAAAAAAATCCCATGACTTAAGAGGTAGATTGAATAGGAACCCTAGGATCAAACCCAATCTTGGCCTTGATTTCTAAATTTACCCTAAATTTGCCCTAATTGCCTATGTTATTTCTCTTTTCTTTTCTTTTTTTTTTTTTTTTTTCATTTTTTTTTCTTCCTCGTTTCTATGTCTCTTATTTTGTTTTCTTTGTTTCCTCTCGTGCGAGTGAAGGAGCTATAGGAATCTTAGCTTCATGGAATCTTTTTTCCATGTATTTTTTTTATATCTTTTTGTAATTGTTATATATATATATATATATTTATATATATATATATATATATATATATTATGTGAGATGAATTATATTTTATATTTATTTATATTATATTATATTTATATTTATTATATATTGTTATATATATATATATTATATATATATATATATATTTTTTTTTTTAGGGGAGGATATATGGCGGGGGGTGAGGGCGGCGGCGCGGGAGGGGGGGTCGGGGGGGGGCGGGGGAGGGTCGGGGGGGGGGGGTGGGGGAGGGGGGCGGGGGGGGGGGGGGGGGGGGGGGGGGGGGGGGGGGGGGGGGGAGGCGGGGGGGTCGGGGGGGGGGGGGAGTGGGGGAGGGTCGCTGCGAGGGGGGGGGGGGGGGGGGGGGTTGGGGGTCGGGGGGGGGGAGTTGGGGGTTTGGGGTTTGTGGGGGGGGTTTTGGGGTTTGGGGGGTTTGGGGGGGGGGGCCCCCCCCAAGACTTTTTTTTTTTTTTTTTTTTTTTTTTTTTTTTTTTATTTTTATATATTATATATATTATATATATATATATATATATTTTTTATATTTTTATATATATATTTATATTATATTTATATATTTTATATTTATTTTATATATATATATATTTATATATATATATATATATATATATATATATATATATATATATATATATATATATATATATATATATTTATATATATATATATATATATATATATATATATATATATATATATATATATATATATATATATATATATATATATATATATATATATATATATATTATATATATATATATATTTATTATTATTATTATTTATATATTTTTTAAAACATTATTTTAAAATAGAATAGTATTTATAAAATATATAAATAATTTTTTTTTTTTTTATTTATTTATATTCAATTTTAAATTAAAATAATTTCAAAAAAAAAACTATAATATATTTAAAAAAATTAATAATATAACTTTTTTAAAAAATAGTGCTTTTTTAAAAAGATTAAATAAAAAAATGAACACTAGTTTTTTTAAATGATACTCAACTAAATAACTTTTCAAATTTATGCAATATTAACTAAATAAATATTTCAGATTTTCATGCAAGAAGATTACATTAAAAACATCCATGTATATTTTTTTTTTTTTTGTTAAATGCAAGACTAAAACATCTACTAAGTTACCCAAAAGTCCGTGTGTTTGAACCACGGCTCTGATACCAAAATGTAATGCCATAATTTTTTTTTTTTTAAAATGCAAGCACACTAAATTTTCAGATTTTATATGTAATGCACAACTAAATATTTCAAGTTTTCAAGTGTATATTGCATAACTATATATTGTGCAGATTTCTAAACAAAACAACACCTTCCAACAAGAGACATTGAAGTAAAAAGTTCATGGTTTCATTTTGATCTCAAATGATAATATTACAAGATTTTAGCACAATAAAAATAAAAACTTTCTTAGTAAAGACCAAAGTTTACAAGAAGCAATAAGTACAATAATGGTTATTTACAAGAGTGTATAGACTTGACAAGCCACATTTATTTACAAAGTGAAGGCAATGTCCTCCAAAGATGAGAAAGACCAAGATGGCAAGAGGCTCTACTATCTCCAACTTGAGCTCCAACTCCAATACTCCTACAAGAATCCAACTCCAAGAGAACATGGCTTGTTTACCACCCAACCAATAGGCATCATCACATGCCTTTCCATGGTTGGAAGTCATGCTAGCCTCCCCAAGCCCATGGGAGAGAGGAACTAGCTTCCTGATGTGCACAAGTATAATGGGGATTTAACACACAACAAGAAAAAACATAAGACCATTTAACCACTTAGACCTACTACACAATGAAAAACAACAACATGAGGATAACAAGGTCAACCTCACGAGGGAAGAGAGGAAGTAGGATGCCCAAATCAAGGTGTCCACCATAGGAGCACCAAAAAACATATATAAACTCCTTATACCTCCTAATCATTCATCCTCCTTATTCCTCCTTTATGCCATAGTAATCCTTCTTGGGAGGATTTTCAAACCCAAAAGGTTTCCTCACCAAGAATGGGGAAAGGTTCAAGCCATATGAACCTTTCTCCCACCTCAAACCATATGAGGGGATGAGAAGGGACCTTCATGGCTTGACCAACAACCATGAGGTTTGAGAGGGAAATCCCTCTCTCTTCCCCTACATTCTCCAAAAACCATCAATCCAAATGATGGTGGAGAGAAAAAAAAGAAAACAACAAGAACAAACAACAACTACATTCACCATACACTTCACAATACATCATTTCACACACATCATTTCATTGATCAAAGCCTAGTTAACAAGATAAGCACAACTAAGAAAGAAAAGGTTAAGAACCCTACCTCTATAATGCTTTCCAAGACTCTAAGCTTTTCCCTTTGTCCAAGCTCACCTCCAAGCTCCCAAAATTCTCCAAGTGCTCCAAAAAAAAAATGAACCAAGAAGACCCATTCCTTCCACATGAGGAAGAATAAGAAGAGGAACCCAAAAGTTTCCTCACCAATGGGAAAGTGACAAGTGTCACCCCCTCTCCTCTCAAGAGTCAAAGATTCCAAAAACCAAATAAGTAAGAGTAAACTCACCTTTTATCCCTTATCACCCAAAATACCAAAAACTAAAATAAAACAAAGTGGAGCAACTTTTAACAATTTCACACAAACCCACCATCTTACATGGATGGTGACTAAAGGGCTAAATGGGAGGAAACTCCTCTCAAACCTTGAAATAGGCCCCCTACCTATTAGGTAGGGTCCAGGGCCCATTTTCATGCTAAGGAACCCCAAACTCAAAGGGTCCCTAAAAATGCCCAAAATAACCCAATTTCGGGTTTGGCATGCTTGGGCACAAGGGTAGAGGTGTGGGGTCCACCCAGGTTCACATGTGGTCCCCCGATCCCTTCTACCAACACACACACACTTTCCCAAAACCAACACTTAACTTAAGATAAGATCATTAAACCCTAAGCTAGTTTACTTAATAAAACACACCTAAACCTAATTAATTTTACAAAACATAATTACATTACAATTGAGGGTTCACCCATGGTGCCCAATTAAATACATCTATTCTAAGGCCTCAAACATTTAGCATGGTTAGGACTCAGCCCATGGGCCACTTGTGCACAATTGCGTAGCTGCCACTGAAACCCATGCTCTCCTATACTGTCACTGCTACACACTCATTGCACACATTAACCATATCATCGAATATAATAAACATCATCTATACATCACAATATCAATCAAACTTATAATGTCCAACATAATTTACAATTGATAGTGCATGCATGCATACAATTATCCACATAGTTTGCCATGAATCATCCACAAATAAAATTGCGATGACATACACTTAGGTTAGCATGAAAATTACCATCATTAAATCCAAAACACTATATCATTAATCAAATCAACCACAAGAGACTAACATCTAACCAATAAGTCTATCATATAACCCTGTTAGTGTCATCAACATCATAAGAAATATATCGGTATACGAATCTAGTCCAATTGGCGCTACGCGCCCAAAATGCCATAATGTCCATGAGGATAAAATATCATAGTAAAATGTCGTCTACCAAATGGATGTCAAATCAGCCTTTTTAAATGGGAATTTAGAAGAGGAGGTTTACATAGAACATCCTGAAGGGTTCCTATTATCGAGAAAATGAAGATTATGTGTAGGTTTAAAAATGCATTGTATGGATTAAAACAAGCCCCTGTGAGCATGGTACTCAAGGCTTGATCAACATCTACAGGACCAAGGATTCAAGAGAGGACATGCTTGACATAATCTTTACATCAAAACATAAGATGAACACCGATTAATTGTGGTTGTATATGTGGATCACATAATCTTTGGAGGAGACAATGGAGAAATGTCTAGAAAATTTGCAAAAGAAATGCAAAAGGAATTTCAAATGTCTATGTTGGGTGAGTTATCATTTTTCCTTGGATTGCAAATTTCTCAATCTAATAAAGGAATATTTATATCCCAAACCAAGTATGTGAAGGAAATGTTGAAAAGTTTTGGTATGGAGGAGTGTGCACCTCTCAACACATCGATGATCAACTTTGGAACTAAGTTAAGCAAAGATGACGAATCTCCAGGATCTTTGATCAATCTCTCTATAGATCAATGATTGGGAGTTTATTATATGTGAAAGACATCCGGACCGGATATCATGCAAGTAGTGGATATGGTGGCATGTTTTCAAGCGAGGCCAAAAGAAACACATGTGCAAGTTGTAAAACACATATTCGGATATCTAAAGGGAACTATGGAATATGGGTTGTGGTATCCAAAAGGAAAATATTTCACATTGACGACTTATACATGATTCAGATTGGGCAGGATGTGTAGATGACAAACAAAGTACAAGCGGAGGAGCATTTTTTCTTAGAAACAGCCTGGTATCTTGGCTAAGTAAGAAGCAAAATTCTGTATCCCTATCCACAATGACGAGTATATAGCAACATGACTATATGTTGCATGCAAATTTATGGATGAAGCGAGACCTTGAAGGATATCAAAGTAGAGTATGATCATCCCATCTCCATATTATGTGATAATACCAGTGAAATAAGTATTTCAAATAATCTGTTCATGCATTCCAGAACAAAGCACATTCCCATAAGATATCACTTCTTAAGAGAGAAGGTGGCAGAGAAATAGGTAAAGTTGGAGTATGTCACTACATTCGAATAGATAGCAGATATTTTCACTAAGCCACTTCCAAAGGAGACATTTGAATATCTATGGCATAAGCTGGGAGTAATTTCTTTTACATCTTTACATTGAAGAGTCAAGGGTAGCACTGGTTAAGGGGGAGCTAAAACTTTGCAAATTTTTCAGCTCCTAGGATGACCCTTTGCCATTGATGTCAAAGGGGGAGAATGGTAGTAAGGGGGAGCTACGGTAAGAGGAAGCTGTAAAAGAGGAGATTATTTTTTGAGTTGCCATCAATGACAAAGGGGGAGATTGTTGGAAATATTGTCATTGATGTCAAAAGAGGTGTTGAACTGGTAAACGGAAATCTGTCAGAAAGTAACGGAATTATTAACGGAATTGTGAGTATGTCAACGGAAATAACCAGCAACATATAAAGTAGCAAAAAGAGCAGAAATCAGATATTTATATATGTGAAAAGGGTCACCTTTATAGGAGAAATACAATAGTATCTGTGTAAAGCAAACAACATTCAAGAAAGAGGAAGATCTTGACAACCATGATGAGAAGAAAGCAACGCTTTTTCATGAAGACCGTGATTTATCCTTGGAGGCCCACAATTTGCACAAAAGAGGTCCCACAACTTGCTTAGAGAGCAACACTCATGTATTAAGGGGTTGCATTGAATGTTTAGGTGATAATTAAATTATTTGGGGCAGTCTTTATGTGTGCATTAATTAATTCAAAGGGGGCAGCGATTTGTTTAGAAAGAATAAATTAATAAATAAAGGCCGACTAATGCTAATGAAAGGGTGTGATGGTTTAAGGTATAATGCCCTTTCGAAAATGTACGAAAGGCTATATAAGAAGATTCATATTAGAATTATAAAGCATGGATTCAAGTTGAATATCTTAAGGAAAAGAAGAAGAAGAGGAAGCGTAAGGAAAATTTTTAGAACAAAAATCTGAAAGTAAGAAGAAGAATTTTCCATTATTCATTGAGGAAGCAACAAATTCAAAAGTGGAAAGCAAATCTTGTAAGGAAGGTTGGTGCCTTCATATTCGAAGAGATCAATGTCTCTTGTTGAGTTGGTTCTTAGCAAAAGGGGTGGGTTCTCCCGTAGGTTGGTGCTTACAAAAGCGTAATTTGGGGATTGGTGTCTCCATAGGTTGGTGCCTACAAATTTTTGAGAAATATATATAAAGAAAGAAGTTTCTCCATGGTTTTCTCCCGAAAGGGTTTCCACACATATCTGTGTCCACTTGCATTAAGTTTTGTGTTCCTTGATTGATTTGATATATTCACATTGCTCATGATTATATATCTAAGTTTAAGTATTGAAGTTTGAAATAATATCATAATACTAATTCACCCCCTCTCGGTATTATCTTGTGCTCAACATTGCCAGGATTTTAGTGGACATAGATATGTCTCATTGACTTTCCCCCCACAATGGATCTTAAGGTCAAGTGTTTTCTATGGACTCAAAATTTAGATTATGAAGGATTTCCGTTTAGATGCAGAAATTATTTTTCTCTTGGACATCTAGCCACTAATTGCCCCATCACCAAGAAGCCAATCAAGGGTAGGGTATCGTGGTGGAAATATTTTAATTCAAATAATTTGGTGGTATATGATCCTAAATAAAGCGATAAAGAATAAGCTTTAAGTAGTTCTAGGGATAATCATGAAGTAAAGATGGGTGAAATTGTTCCTCCCCTTTCTGGAACAGTTAATGTTTCACATAAGGTTTCTGGGAAGGAGGAAGAATCAATTGTGCAACATCTTGATTTCATGCGAGACTCAAAGCCATAAAAACAATGAGCTTCTCGAGGTATGCCTACCTCTCAACCCGGATGAGAATTTAGATCCGAATGGGGGATGGATGGAAGATTGTGATTAACAAGAAGAAAGGAAAAGCTGATATTTCTCCTCTGAGGATGAGCCTTAGATCCCATCGTGGAAATCTCTATGGTAGTTAGGTTGTCCCTTGTTTTGATGGTTAAGTCACTTTGACTGTGTTTATAGGGCCCTTTCTCCCTTTGGGTCTTCCTTTCGTTGTTTGGCTTGTCATTTTGTTTTTCCTCATGCCTTGGTGGTCCATTTATCTGATCTTCTACCTATTTGTTTTGTTTTTTATCTTTCTTTTTTTCTGGGATTCGGATCCCTTCAATTTTTTTTTTTCCTTATCTAATAAAAAACAATTTATCGCTTTGATGTATCAACATAGCTTGTCATGATTGTGTTCCAATCTTGTAACACCTTTGTTGCTTGAATGGTTATTTTACTCTAGTTAACTTGTATTTGTATGCAAAGAAAATTGTATTCTGAACTTATGGATATGCATTGTTTGATTCATCTATACCTAATCATTTGATCATTTGAAATTTCAAATCGGCATTACTTTTATCCTTTTGATTCATACCTAGAAAAAAATCTTGAATCCCTTCTCATTATTTCACGACACACCTTATATGATCCTTGATGCTAGGCTTGGAGCAAACAACAAAGGATTGATATTTTAATAATCTTCATGCCATGAATGTAATATCAAACTTGTTTAGTCCTCATTTCTCCTATTGAATAGTTGTACTTGGCTTCAAAAAATTGATGCATCTTAGATCGAAGATGAGATTTCTAGAACAAACACTCATCAAAATGATTATTTTACAATTTTTTCCCTATTTGAATAGAAATTTTGTGATATAGTCTTGACAAATAAGAAAATATGTAGCTCTTATTGTGAAGATTTGTTTAAAATTTTCCTTTGATTTGCATACTCTTAAGAATTTCTAGAAAGCATGTTTAATCTTAAGACTCTCACACTTTTATCCATTAATCAATGTAACCGTGTTGATGATTGAGGGATGAAAAGGTGGGTTTTCTATAATGATAATACAATTTTTTTGAAGACTTGCTTATGAATTCCTTACATTTTTTCATTGATCATTATTTTGATGGTCCTATATACAAATGGGTTTGTTTGATGTTCATTGGATTTATAATACAACTATACTTGTATCATGATTTCTCCTCGACAACTTGGTATTACTTGCACTTGTACTTATTTACTTGAAAACTGAATTATGTACTTTGGTATTGCTCGCATGTAAATGCACCTTACCTATTTGATGACTGCGTGCATAAATTTTTGCTCTATTTACTTTCACCGTAATCATGATTGAAATATGAATACCATGTACCTTATATGTACTTTTTGATGCTATCATGAGTTATTGTTTAAGGTGAATGTTATGTTTCAGTGATGAAATCTGTAATTAATACTTTGATCAGTGTACTACGATTTCTTCTCTAAGCATTCTACTCTCTGTAATTTTTGATTTTGAGTACATTAACTGAAAGTCCATTTATTCAAAACTATGAATACAACAAGATTAAAATCTAGAGCTCTAACAAAATCTCTTTTCTCTTTCAGGTATAGTGGTGGAGAGGAGAAGCTAGGACAAGTCAACCCATGCGATGGAAATCTAGGAAGTGATGGATTCCATTCTTTCTTTACTCATAATTTTACATATATGCACTTCCATTTATGTAATTTGAGTTAATCCCACAACTTATAATGAGATGTATGTCTTTCCTTTATGTAATTTCTTCATTTGTATGGATAATAAATTAACTTATACAACTCAATACACTTAAATAATTCACTTAATCATGGAAATAAATTAAAATCAAATGTAACTTTTTGTTGCTCATTGGAAATGCAAGTTGTTTGTAAAACCGTACCTTTCCATGCTTCAAATCTGTAGCTAAAAATGTTGTTTCAGAATGTAAAACTTCACATATGTTATCTTTCCCTCGTTCACCAAGGCCTTTTCACAGTCTTCCAAGACTACTGCACTATCCTTCTGAAGATGATACATAGAAGAGGCAGTATATTCAAGGTGTTTCCTTCTGGGAAAACACTTTAAGCTATTGATTTGATCCATGACATTCTAATTCTATCTAAAACCAAGCAATTAAAAATTATATCCCCTTTCAAGATAGCTTCCCTAATGTAGTCTAACATCTAACCTTGCCAATATGTGAAACTTTAAAAGTTTCGGGTTGACTCTTCGCACGGGGTACGAAAAATGTCCACATCCCCTTCAACACATGTACATGATTCATATTTAGAAAAGTAAACCTCTAAGGTAAAATCTACTCCACCGGTTGAGAAGGTTGACTATTTTGCTCTAGTGCCTCAACATGGTTCACATTCCTTAGAAAAAAATCCTTAGGTTTTGTGGGGTTGGTTAAGGAGATAGATAATGTTTCTTCTCCTACAAAGATTTTGTTTCAACCTATTTATTCTATAGATGGTATTCTTCCTTCTCGACTCGATGAAATAAAAGGGTAATAAATGGTGGTCCAAAATAAGAAAAGAACATTCTCTAAGCATATTTCAACTCCAAAATTATTACTTTAAGATCTCAATCCTCTTATTTGGATTGATTTTGTTTAGTAGCATTTAGGTTTTTCCCTTTCCTTTCTAATGCTACAAAGCCCGGAATGTTCAACGTTCTAAACCCACATTAAACCTTAATAACTATCTAGAAAGTTGTGGAATTTTTTTCCGTTGTAAAAAAGTTACAAGGATGTCAAACCCTAATATACGTTTAATTAAATCCTACCAATAATGTTACATCTCTTATGATAGATCCGGTCTAAATTAATAATTAAGTATTATTAATCTAGATCTAATGTCAATTTAATTATCCTCACCGAGATAAGTGTCCATTTATCTCTCTTACTAGGTTATATAGTTTCCCTCTTGGAAATTAACATTCAATCCACATTTAATAAACCCTTATCCCTAGTTACCTTAGTTATCTTAAATTATTTTCTTTAATGTCTATTGAATTATTCACTAAAACCTACTAGAAGGGTTACATTTTTAACTTAATACACTAGAGCCCTAAGTGGTCCCATTCACCCATTTACACATACATTTGATTTATTTAAAATTTACAACCATAATATGAATATTCTCACCTAACAATTGTAGGGTTGATTCTTAACCATTGGATCAAATCAATAGGGACTAAAAGAATAGATCTACCCAAAATAAGCCATAATCATCCTTAAGGGAGTCTTCTTAAGCATTTCTTACCCTAAGCTCATTCATTTGTTTCTCTTTGGTTTGCAGGTTGAAGGAGTGGATGTCATGGATTAAGGGAAAATCATGAAGGAGTCTTCTTGGATCCAATGTGCAAGAAGAAGGGGATTCCATCCATTTGGCTTCTCCTTTAGAATAGTTGAATCTTAGATTTAATCATGTATTCTTAGTTATTTATTGTAATGCAAGCATCTATCCTAGATTTGTTTTGAGATCCATTGTTGATAAGTTCTCATTTATTTATTTTTCATTGATGGGGAAAACCCCATTTTGTAGATCAAGAGTTTTATTTATTTAAATCCTTATATACAGGTTGAGTATGGGTCCAAACAAACATACATGGCCCTCATAGGTTGAATCTACATTTATGTGAAGTCTAGATCCATAAGGGTCAATGGTTTGGCTGGAAATACATTTTCTTAAAATAACAATCCATACACAGTGACATACGATGGTCTCTTTAACGACCGGTAACAACTATGCTTCTGACATCGGTTCCACTACCGGTTGGTTCTGTGTTAATGGTAAGTTTTAGAATATTATTTTAAATGCGGGGAGGTAAGAGATTAAATCCATGAGTAACTTCTTATTCAATTTAAGAAAGCATAACAGTCTTAGAAGCATCTGATATAAACAAGGGCACAAAAAATGATTGTCAAGTTTGCAGAAATGAAATTGGTGCAATATCCAGTGACCGATGTCGGTCATAGGAATACCAAATGATTCATTCACCGATGTTGGTTACTATCGGATGAGTCCATTTTATAAATTTTGACATATCTTCAATATTTTTTGCTTCACACTTATCTAAATGACTTTTCCACAATTATTCATTGAATTTAAGGTTGTTGTGCAAGTCATGATATCATTTAAGTTGATAACTAAACTTGGAGTTAACATTTTAAATATTGCAATATGAAATAGTGACCAATGTCGGTACTGAGTACACTGATGTCGGTTAAGACTGGCCGATGTCGGTCACTGTGTAGGCTAGATAACTCTAAAAATGAATGTATAAAAGAACATATATATCAAAGGATAACATTAAATTTAAATATATCAAAACTAGAGAGTGTTTTAACTATTTCAACCCAAAATAAGGCTATGACAACCTCCCAATTCACATTGTGATCAAAATATTAAGATTTACAACTTTCTTTTCTTTCAACACAAGGTAAAATTTAAACATGATATCCATTTAATTCATTCCTTTACATACAACTAATTTGAAGAGAAAAGAAATACACATTCTTTAATGAGATTTCCTTCAAATATGATATTACAACTTAATCAAAATTACTACAATACAAATTTCTTTTCAAATACAATGCTCTACTAGTCTTCCACCTTAAGTGGGAATTACAAGAAAAGTTTCTACAATGAAGGATTTCTTTTGACTTCAAAAAATGCTCCAAGACCCAAATATTCAACAAGAGCTCCACCATTCTTCACTTTAATCACAACAACAAAAAAATGGGGAGAGGCAACACTCTCCACCTAACCAATAATCCAATGAGGAGAAGAAGTTATCCTCCTCATTGGCCCCCGAGCCCCAACCAAAATGCAAAAAATGTATACAACTCATGGAAACTAACACAATGCTTCCACATCACGAATACCAAATTTCACAACCATATAAAAACATTCAACACAAAAAAAATTCACAAAAATACAACTTCAAAATACACAAGGCTTGAAAATGCAAAGCCAATGGAGAAAAGATCTATGGGAGATCACTTATGCCTCCCAATGGGATTTGGTTCCCACCTTAAAACCCTCCAATATACATCTCAAAACCCCTACAAAAATCTTATGCCTCCCTCAAGATCCTCTTATACCTCCCACATTCTCTTATGCCTCCTTACAATCTCTTATGTCTCCCTCAAAAGAACCAAGTAAGAAATGCAAAATTATTCTTATCAAGGTGGGGCACCCAACCCAACTCCCTCCCTAAAACTTAAAATAAAATCTTATGCCTCCCTACATATAAGATCCCCATATCCTTCTCCTACACCATACTTAGGAATTCTACCTAAGATCCCAACAAGCATACAAACCATTCACTTGCATACAAATATACACATATAAAAGAAAACAATTAAAAAAGGGTGTAGTCCCTACCTTTCCATGGTAGAACTTGATCAAAGAGTCACACACCAAGCTCCTTCAAGCTCAATCCAACTCCAACAAGCTCCAAAAATTCAACAAGAACTCCAAAACTATCCAACTCCAAAAATACAAGAGCACCAATGAAATGAAGTAACCCCAAACAAACAATTAAACTTGCATATATAGAAAAAGGAAGAGGAGGGTGAGGTGGCTCCATGTAGGATGTCACATCACTTATCCTCAACTCCACATCAAAATTCAAACTCAACCCCATGACAATAAATTGGTGGTTGGGAGAAAATACAAGCCTCTTACACACACAATCCAAAACCCACACCCCTAAGGACATAATTTAAAACCCATGTAAGAAAAGTGCAATAAATGTCACTTTTTGTCTTACAAAACACATAATGGGGTCTATTTTTGACCCTCAAATCCATAGGTAGGGTTGGTATAAGAAATTAAGAGGTGTGGGACAAGCTTAACTTGTCCCACAAGCCTCCAAAATGGCCCTTAAGCCCAAATCCGAAATTCCAAGTAAGGTAGAGTGTACAACACTCAAAGTCACATACACTCAACTTAAATCACAAAATCCAAAGGATCAACTACTCTAATAAATGAACCCTTTTGTCACATCCCCATATAACTTAATAACATGATTAAATTACTTAATAAAGACACATTAATCATCAATGATTAAATAAATTACATCACAAAATAAATCACATACTCTACAATAAATAAAAGAAAAGGGAAAGAATTGCACACAAAGCCCATGGTCACAATTGGAGGTCATCACCCCCATCATGGGGACCCCTAACAAAAATTAAAAAAAACAACACATTACACAAGTTGCATTAGTGACCATCATTGTATCCATCTAGTATTCCATTGTGGTTGGTCTCCTAACTCCTTTTTTATTGTTGTGATATAATTACCTGCAAAATCAAACAATACCTCCTTCAGCCTTGTGTCTGCATCAAACACATCTAGGATAAAATATATGCACATCAATCAATAAAAATCATCATATAATTAAATCATCATCTAGACTAATAATCCTATTATTTGTTTATAATTTGAATAGCATCTCAAATCTACCATTTCATCAATATCAATAAGATCATGAAATTAGTTCAATGTTAAATCATAGTCAACATGACTAAAATTCTAAATGTCAGTAATATATATGTAACAACACATCATCGTCATCAATATAAAATCTCTCTCTATGTCTCTAAGAATCCACAAAATCATATTATGAATCACATATCATCAATAGTCGAATATCTCTATCATCTAACATAATGCTAAACCAAAATGATATAATAATATCCATGTTTACAAATCAATAGTAATCAAAATCAAAATATAACAAGTTTCGAAGAGAAGTGGATACTACATCCCCTCCCCTTAGAATTAAATTCCTCCTGGAAGTCACTGAAATAAGTGTCGAAAATGGACTCGTAACAATATAGCATCCTCCCATGTAGCAACAGTCTCATCATACCTATCCCACTGGACTCGCACCTGATCAATCTCTCGTCCTCGAAGACCCAAGGTCCTATGCTCTAAAATACACATGGGCTCCACATATCAACTACCTCAATGAGGTCCAATCAATACATGAGATGGATCTGGGATATATCTCCTAAGAATAGATACATGAAACACATCATGCACGCGAGACAAGATGGGTGACAAGGCTAGATGATAAGCTAAGGGACCAATTTACTCCAGGATCTTGAATAGACCCACAAATCTAAGAGACAACTTAGAGCCTTTTCCATAATGGATAGGACTCTTATGAGGTTTGACATGAAGGAACATCTTCGTGCCCACTTCATAAATACAATCAACTATCTTCTGATCTACATACTTCTTCTACCTGTCTTGTGCCTCCTGCAACCTCTATTGGACCAAAAACACCTGCTGCTCCATGTCCTGTAAACAATCTAGTCCAAGAGATAATCTATCCTTTAATTTGTCCCAACTCAAAGCGTGTCTTTCGCACTCTTTGGCATACATGCTTGAAAATGAGCCATTCCAATCAAACTCTGAAAACATATTTTGTAGGGAAACTCCACCAAATACAAGTACTCCTTGACCTCAACTTGTGATCCATGACATACATCCAAAGCATGTCCTCTAAAGTTTGATTCACTCACTCTATCTTTATATCTATCTCTAGATGATAGGTTATGCTAAAGTTGATGCTTGTCCTAAGTTCCTGTTGTATGGTAGTCCAAAAGTGTGATGTGTATAAGGGATCGAGGTTACAAATGATCTTCTATAGAATCCTATGTAGTTTTAACAATCTCATCTAGGTATACTCTTGCTACTACACTAGCTATATAGGTGGTCTTCACAAGAGAAAAATGAGCCACTTTCGTTAATCTATCCACCATGACCATGATGACAACATGGTGGTATCTATATGTTGATATTCCTACTTCAAAATCCATCTAAAATGGTGTCCCATTTCCACTCTGGGATAACATGTGGGTAAAGAAGGCTAGTTGGATGCTGATGCTCAACCTTCACCCTCTGACACTCTAAATAGCATGAAAAAATTGAGCTACATCTCTCCGAAGACCTCTCCAATGGTATAACTATCTCAAGGTGGCGTGCATCTTCTTCACCCCTAGATGGGATGAATAAGGTGCACGATGAGCCTCTGCCAAGATATCCTATCTCAAACCTCCATCCCTAGGTACATAGATCCATCCTCTATGTCTAAGAAGTCCATCTGAATCTAATGTAAATCCATCAAACTTCCCTTCAAGGGTATTTGAGACTCAATATCTGATCTAAGCTGCAAGGTAGAAACTGTCATGAGGAAGTTGTCACAAAATCCTGCTCCACAAATCTGTACCCACTAAAGTAGCCAAAACCAAATGTCTCCATCTATTCAAAGTGTAAGAAAAATCATTCTCTTTCCCCTTCACATGCTCTATCTCCATGTTGTACTCACATAACAACTCCATCTAACGCCACTGATGAGCATTGAGATTGGGTTACATGAAGAGGTGACGTAAGCTCAAATGGTCTATCCTGAGAATAAATCTCCTACCAAGAAGGAAATGTATCCATCAAACCAAAACATGCACAACTACTACAAGCTCAAGGTCATGAGTCGGATAATTGATCTCATGATATTTGAGTTTGCGAGACTCAAAGGCAACCACACGACCCTCCTACATTAATACCCCACCTAATCCTGCCAAGGAAGCATCCGTATATATAAAGAAATCCCTATGAGGGTCTGACACAACAAGAATCCACACTTACGCAAGAAATCCCTTCAGTGTATTGAAGGTCTTCTCACATCCATCAGACCAAACTTCTTCCCTTTCCATTAAAGGGAAGTGATAGGGTATGCAATCTGAGAAAATTCTTGAAAAACTTTCTTGTAGTAACCTTCCAACCCCATGAAACTACACACTTCAGTAACACTATTTCATGTGGGCAATCAATAATAGCTTGAATATTGGAAGGAGAAAATGTGATACCTTCCACGAAAATGATGTGACCCAAGTACGCACCTCACTGAAAGAATGCACACTTTTCTAGGTTCCCATAAAGTTTTTTACTCGTGAAAGACACTACAGAATCTGGTGAAGGTGATCCTCACACGTACATGAGTAAATAAAAATTTCATCGAAAAATGAGCACGAAGCGATCAAAAATTTCTAGAACACCCCATTCATAAAACTTATGAATATTGCGGGGCATTCGTCAGACCAAAAGGCACTACTTGTGAACATGTAGTGGCCATATCTTTACATAAGGCTATCTTATGAATATCTACCTCTGTGATCCTCAAGTGATGGTATTTAGACGTAAGATCTATCTTTGAAAATACTGTGACTCCTTCATGTGATCAAATAAATCATCAATACGTGGAAGGGGGTAACGATTCTTGATCGTTACTTTTTTCAGCTGACGATAATCAATACACAATCGCAAAGATCCATCCTTCTTCTTTACAAAAATCACTGGTGCACCCCAAGGGGATACACTAGGATGGATTGGGACTTTCTCCAGAAGGCCTTCAAGATGCAACTTGAGTTCACATAGCTCACGGGTATTTATCCTATAAGGTGCTTGTGAGATAGGCTCTTCTCCTGGAACTAAATCAATGTGAAAATCTATCTCACATGGTGGAGGTAACCCCAGAAGATTCCCTAAAAACACATCTAAAAACTCATTCAAGATATGATGATCATCAAAAGATGGCCCACTAGAATCATCCTTAAATCTGTTGCTATTCATGATAAAACAACTGGCAACCTCGTCATGCACACCGCTTAAGTTGCATAATGGATATGGTGTGAATAGAGGTGGGTCTCCTCACTCCCACTATCACTGTCTCCAGATCCCAAATCATATGCACATGATATTACCTTACTGTAAAAATAAACCCCATCCCTATGGATAGATAACCAATCCATGCCCAAAGTAATCCCATAGGAACCCAACAAAAGGATACGAAGATACAAGGTCGTGGAAAATGGTCTAGGTCGACTATGCACTCCTTGATTAAGGAGTCCACTGTGATCTTGGATCCAGAAGGCATCTCCACATCCCAACTATTGTTCTTCCTAACTTCCTCCAACCTAGATCACTCTACTAAAAATGGGGAAATAAAGAGAATCGAGGAGCCTGAACCAAATAAAATAGAAATAGGAATGCCATCAATGCTACCTATCGTCTTAATCACCATGTTCTCGGTGCTCTGCCTAGCGGTTCTTAACCGCAACATATATCCTGTGGCTCTTATCCATGTTGCTTACTGTAGGCTCTAAAACTAGTGCCTTACCCTTGTTATTAGGGTTATGAGGGAACTCTCTCCAATGATGCCCAAGTACTCCACACCCATAACAACTACTAAGTACCTAGTGCCTTACCCTTGTAAAATTCATTTGGTTTGTCGTATCATGACCCACAACTTTTGTTGCGTGGCATGACACTGCGGAATGAATAACCCCGCACCCACCTTGATTATTCTTCCTAAAACATGATTAGGCCTTAATCATAGGTAAAATGGTTCATAAATGATAGTGAATCTTTTGGTTATTTGTATTCCGGTTACTATATTTTAATTGGTTTGGTCATCTTTTATTTTGTTTGAAGTTTACATGACCGTGATGATAATTGTCTCTGTTTTATTTGACAATGCTATATCAAGCCAACTTTATGAGAATATTCGTATTATTATTTCTGAGACTTGGTGATTTTTGTATTAGAATGTTTTATATAAACTTGGAAAGTCAACTAATTTTTATGGTAATATATTGTTGAAAATATGTGGACTTGTATTATGAAGGTTAATTTTAACTTAACCATTAAGTCAAGCTAACAACTAAAGTAAATAAAAATGTATGAAATATTAATTAGTATATATATATATATATATATATATATATATATATATATATTTATATATATATTAGAGGGATTTGACATGTAAGCCAAAAAATTTATTTAGTTATTGAGATTTATGGGTTTCATAAAGTGAAACACCTTCACATGGCACAAGTGTGCATGTGCATGCACTAAAACACATACCAACATTGGGAAGCTAGAAATTTTTTCAATATGCCACCCAAATATAGTTCTTTCATTATGTTTTTCTATTATTTTTCATTCGTCTATTTTCATTCTCTCCTTTCGGAATAGTGTATGAGTTTTGGAGGAAAGAAGGATTCAAATTGTTGGAGCGAGAAGAGTAGAAGGTTGTTGATTCTAGGTTTACTTGAGGCATGAATATCTTCTCCTTTCTCTCTTGCATTATTTGTAAAAGAAATGAGGAAATACACATTCATTTTTTAAAGGTAATCGGGAAATTGTGGACAACTTTTGATTTAATTGTTTGGAGATGAAGTATGAAAAGGAAATTGATGGATTTTGTATTCTTTTTAGTTTTCTTTGTGTGGTTTTAACCTAACCTAGAAAAAATATGCATATGGGGTTTTAGGTTTTGATCAACAAAAATAAAGTAAAAGAAAGGTTAAAAATTCCTTCTCTACATTATAATAAATTATACCCAAAAGGAAAAGAGTTGGGTTTTTCCTGTACAGGAAGAAGGAAAACATTTTATGAATTTGTGTGTTTAAAATTGATTTGTGCTTGTGGGTTTTCATTTTGTTAAATTGAAATTTGGTTGTGTGTTTTCTGTAAACAAATCAATTTGGGTATACAAATCGATTTGCATAAAGGAATCGATTTGGGTAACCAAATCAATATGGGTATGTAACTAGTTGGGGTTTTGTATTTTTCTTCTTGGTTGTTATATGCGGTATGATTTTTAATTTATTGATATCCTTCAAATGATAATTTGTGGGTGTCAAAGATCTTGCGTGGGGTTGTATTTTTATAGAAATTTTATTATTATGGACTACTAAATTGGTTCATGTATAAATGAGGATGTCTTGTTATGTGTGAATAATTACAAAAAAATGGTATTTAGTTTATAACTTCCACCCTCACAATATGACTTGGATTCTTGTAAGACCTTGTGAAAAATAAATTGTTTGTCTTGGTAAGGGCATGAAAGCCGGGACAAGCTTGACCAAGATGCACCAAGGAGTAATTGGAGGCATGATTGGGTTTAAAATAATGATATCTTATGAAAGAAATTATTAGTTGTTATTTTACTAAAAAGTATGTTTAAATGATGTAATCATGGTGCTACTATATTTTTGGTTGGGTTGTTTGTTTACCGAGATAGAACATGTTAAAGAAGTGATGTAAATATGGTGATATTTGTGCTAATTTTTAGAGCCGCTCATTGACTGAAAAAGTTCTCTTCTTAACCATATTGTTTTTACGAAGTTACATAGAAATTTTAAATGTCAAATGCTTATGTATTGAAGCTGGAATATGGATGTATTGACCTTTTATATTAGAGGGAAACATGATTGCTGAAATTGAAATTGGTTGTTCTATTTGTGTGCATCCATAGCATTTGTATCTTTATAGAAACCAGGTAGTAATAAATTTTGGCTCTATTACCATGTAGTTGTTGATAAAACATCATGTATATCCTTTCATATTTTATTAGTTAATTGCATCAGAAAATGGAGTTAATATTCATGCCGATTCATTTTGAACGACATCATATAACTACTCCAGTCTTGCGAGGACCATTAATTGTTACATTGATTTGTGGAAACTCATGTCATGTGAAGTTTTATCGTAGCATGGATCTAAATGAGATACTTGGATTTTAATTGGTGAAAGGATGATATCCTTGAATTTTTGGCTGAATTATTGGGATCTTGGACCCATTGTAAATATTCAAACCTCACTATGTGAGAATTATTATACCGGTTATATATTTCACCTTAACGACATATGTAATATATGATTTTAATAAAGAGATGATTACTTTGTGTGTAATAATATCTCAATATGAGTAAATGATGAATACTTGAGTTGTGAAATCTTACTTTTCACAAATTGTTGAATACATTTATTTAATAGTTATCAATGTACTGGTGATAATTGGAAAATTATTGTAACAATCAATTATATTTAATTTCTAAATTAAATAAGCTATTTAGTGGCATAGCTAATCGAAGGAATAATTAAGTATACATGTTTATATATAGAGAGAGAATGGAAGAGTATTGTTGTAAAAGGTAATTTAAGGTTAAAGAATCAAACATTAGAAAAAAAAGAGACTAAATGGGATCGTAAATATATGAAAAGATCCAATAGGCATAGTAAGGATAAGTACATGCAGAATGCTGATATAGTTACAATTCAACATAATGAATGTACTTATCTCATAAAGATCCTAGTTGGGCTTTGACATCTATCTCAATATAAACTCTTGTAAGATAGGTTTAATTGGAAATAAAATAAAAACAAACTATAATGATCTAGATAACTCAAAAGGGATAGTATTGAGGTGGCAAAGACTTAAAACTCATAAGACTAGTGTGATGTCTTAAGTTAAGTTGTAACCCGTATGGAGGATAAATTTGGCCAAAGTAATGCATTGATGGTTGTGCATTTTTTGATCACCTAGTCCTCCAATTAAATTAAAAAAATGTCTCTAACCTGATCATGGAAAGTTGAAATACAAAACATGAGGTAGACAATGGTCGGATACCAGAATACAATGTCGGGAAACTAGCTTCGTGGTAGACCCAAGGACTTTCACATAGTTCCCATGACCTTTAAAAGGTGGAGCCAAAATGCTAGTAAGTATTGTCACTTGAAGTAGTGACAAAGGGAGATCATGGAGATCTAAATACACCCTTCTCAACTACACAGGGCTTACATGGATGTTATCGGATAGATCAAAAGATCAAAATTTGATTAAGGAATTTGATTAAATAAATTTGTATGATTGTAGGTTGTGTAATTTGTTATTATGTATATCTGTCCAAAAAAAAATCCTCATTTTTCAACTCTTTTAATTTTGAGAGTTACATTTTGGTTTGAGCCAAAGGCTCGGATACTCAGACATTAATGGGACATATGTTCTAATAAAAGTATCCTCATTTATAAAACATGAAACTATTTCTAGGCCAACAACAACAGCTAGTATGACAAGTGATAGTGGGGTAAATATTGATGACGTGCTAGATAATACGACTGCTAAGTTAGAAGAAATCCTTGACCTTTTGAATGACACCTAAAATCGAGTTGTTGCCTTAGAACAAGAAGTTCGAGGATGTGAATATAATGAGGATCGTAGGGATGAGAATCGGGGTGATGAGCAATATGACGATCAACCCAAGCACTTGAATGAAAGGGAAAATAAGAAAGCAAGGTTGGGTGTTGAGTTAGGAAGGGACATTAAAATAATATCCCCACCTAAATTTGATGGTACAAATCTTGGGGATCGTCTCGAAAATTGGCTCTCTAAAATGGAAAAGTATTTTGAGATTAGGGACTTTTCAAAGAAGACAAAAGCATTATGGGAGCCTACCAATTGTCTCGTGAAGCATCTTCTTGGTTGGATAACATGAAAATGGAAATAGAAATTGATTCTCGTATGATCATGTGGGATAATTTCAGGCCTACTTCCATCAAAGATGGCAGAATTCTAAAACTTGACTCAAGGAAAGTACTCGATTACAAAAATATTGTGAATGTTTCACTAGATTGCTGAAATATGTTCCTTTGTATCAAAAGGATGAGAAGTTTAGAGTGAGAAAATTTATAATGGGATTGGATCCTAGTATTGGAGGTAAGATATATGTTCATAGAGCTACCTCGATGGAAATAGTGTTTGAAAAATCTATAAAGTAAGAACTAAAGTTTCGATGTATTTATGCCTCTAAAGAGGAAAATAGAAGGAAAATAACAATTTCCAAACATCAAGCCCAAGTAAACCAACATGGAAAAAGAAAATAACAAGTTTAGGCCTGTCAATAAAAGAGGAATAACGGTAGAACTATTGTGAATAATAATAAAAATGGGCAACAAGGAACAAGTTTCAACCATAATAAGATTGAGAGAAAAGACCATTGGGAGGATGTTTTAAGTGCGGTGGTGATCATTTCACTAACAATTGTCCGCAAAGAGGACAATGGAATAATCAACAGAAGGGATATATTCTAGTAAATAAAGAGGGGCAACAACATAAGATTTATGTTGCAGTCCATAATAAGTAAGTGAAAAGCAAGCAAATCTAATAGAAACTTCGGGCAAGATTTTTGGAGAACTTGTTTCTGTTTTATTTGATTCCAGTTCAAAATAATGTTTTGTTTCATCTAAAGTTGCTGATAAACTCAAAATAAGAGCTCGGCACATGGAACACACTTGACTATACAAAGATGGAAATAATGTTATACACAAAATGAATCGAGTATTTATTTGAGGCACCAATAGAATTACCTAAGTTCATGAGAAGATTAAACATGTATGTGGCACCTCTTGGATCTATGATGTTGTCATAGGTATAAATTGGTTAAGTCAACATAATGCAACCTTAGATTGTTTAGGGAAAAGTGTAACCTATTGCGATGATCGCAGAAAACAACAAGTGTTCGGTGGTGTTAAAACAAAGTTTGTCACTAGGTATATTTCGCCATGCAACTAAAAAGGCAAAGCGAAAGGGTTGTCATCTATATGCTATAAAAATAACAAATTCGGGATAGGAAATTGAGCCTGAAATTGAAGTATTTCCCATCCTAAGGGAATTTAGAGATGTGTTTCCAAATGAATTTCCCAAACTTCCACCTAAGCGTGAATTTGACTTCACAATACAGGTCAAACCAAGAATGGAACCAATCTCCAAGGCACCATACAGAATGAAAACAACTAATTAGTTGAGTTGAAAGCTCAATTACATGAATTTTTGTCCTTGGGTTTGATTAGACCAAGTATATCACCATGGGGTGCACCGGTTATCTTCGTAAAAAGAAGGATGGGACCCTTAGACTTTGTATTGATTACCGAATGCTCAACAAGGTAACAGTGAAGAATCGGTACCTGTTGCCCCAAATCGATGATCTATTTGATCAAATGGGGGAAAAAAGTGTTTTCCAAGATTGATCTTAGATCCGATTATCATCAACTGTGAATCAAGGATGAAGATATCCATAAAACCACTTTTAGAACAAGGTATGGGCATTACGAGTTTACAGTTTTTCCCTTTGGTCTAACAAATGCACCTGCCACTTTCATGAACTTGATGAACAACGTGTTTAGGGAATACTTAGACCAATTTGTACTTATCTTTCTTGATGATATATTAATATACTCCAAGAATGAGGAAGAACATGATGAAAATTTAAGGATTGTCTTTGGGAGTTCTCGGAAGACATAAATTATATGGAAAATTATCTAAGTGTGCTTTCTATCAATACGAAGTACAATACTTAGGCCACTTATTAAGTAAAGAAGGAATCTCGATGGACCCTTCAAGATCAATGCCATCATGGAATGGCCAACACCAAAGGATGTGCATGAAGTGAGAAGTTTTATGGGTCTAGTAGGCTACTATCAAAAGTTCGTAAAGGACTTCTCTAGGTTAGCAGGACCTATCACTTCTTTGCAAAAGAAGGGTAAGAATTTTTTTTGGGACAATAAGTGTGAAGAAGCCTTTAATGAGTTAAAAGGTAGACTCACAAGTGCTCCAGTGTTGAAGATTCCAGATTCAAATGAGAACTTATTACTAGTAACCAATGCTTTAGGGAAGGTTTGGGTGGAGTACTACTATAATATGGGCATGTGGTAGCTTTTGAAAGTAGGAAGTTAAGGGTGCATGAAGTAAATTACGCACCACATGATCTTGAGCTTGCTATGATTGTTCATGCGCTGCAGGTATGGAGGCACTATTTACTAGGAAAACCTTTTGAACTCAAAACAAATCATCTTGGGCTCAAGTAAATTTTTATGCGTGCCAAATCTAAATGCAAGGCAGTAGAAGATGGATGGAGTTCCTAGGAAATTATGACTTTGATATAAATTACATTAAGTGAAAAGAGAATAGGGTGGCTGATGCCTTAAGTCACGAAAGAAGATTGCTAATATAACTACATTAAGAACCCCGTTTAAAGATGAAGTTAAAAATGAGTTAACCAATGACCCCTACTACAATCATGTTAAAACAACTCTAGAAGAAGATCCAAGGGACAAAATCTATGATGGTTTCGAGGAAACAAATGGGATTCGTGTTATAACAACATAATATATGTACTAAAAGGTAAAGAACTTAGAAATAAAGTCATAAGAGAATTTCATGTATGCTCCTATTTGGGACATCCAAGAGTAACACTTTTACCGTGCTTGTTTGTCGGTCCTTCTTAATTTGATTAATAATTATTGTTAAGTTATAATAATAATAGTAATAGAAATAATAATAATATTACTAATTTAATTATCGATCGACGATAACTTCATTATCTTATTGTCGATTGTTATCAACATTATGGTTAATTATCGGTGAACGATTTTATTGTTTGGTTGGTCGCTTCGCGGACCGAGCACCGGTTTGCGCA
Organism: Taxus wallichiana var. yunnanensis; assembly: GCA_018340775.1. Classification (NCBI taxonomy): domain Eukaryota; kingdom Viridiplantae; phylum Streptophyta; class Pinopsida; order Cupressales; family Taxaceae; genus Taxus; species Taxus wallichiana. The sequence continues at coordinate 162,271,220 of CM031233.1, read as the reverse complement.
AAGTAGAGGGTCTCCTGTTGTGATGCCGTGGTCGGTCATTGTCCTGTGTTCATTTTTGAAACTTCTACCACTAGTTTCCTCCTCGGTCGACCAGGCTTGCTTGCGTACTTGTTTATTTGTCCATTTAAAGGTGAATTGCTATTCCTACCATATCGGCCGACCAAGCCTTCTCTCGTGTCTTGTTCTATAACTTATTTATTTATTTATTTATTTTATGATAAAATTTTGGATGCATTCACCCATTTTGGACACGTTTGTTCGTGCCTAACCACGTAACCCATCTGCTGGCCGCATGCACCACTTTTATTGTTTATTTAATGACCTTTTTGGCCTTCTTGGAAATGCATTTTACTTGAATCTGACCACCGCCTTTCCTTTCTTTCTTGTCTCACCAAATTGTGCTCAGACCATTATGTGGTTTTGCAAACGACGACTTTGATTTAACCACTTGCTGGGTATTAATTGCCTTTCTATCTACTTTTTCACGCCATTCCTTTTCCTGCCTAGCTATGGAGTCGACTAGGTTGTTAGCTGGCGGTGGGTGGAAGGACCTGGTATCCCTTTTATTGTTATTTCAATGCGTATGGGTGGGTGTTGGACTTCCCGATGCCCTTTTCTTGTCATGGTGGTTAGAAGAAGCTACCTGCTAGTGGGAGTCATCTAGCTATGTTGTTATTCTGCTCTAGTCGAATGCATCCTCAAATTGTTTCTCCTTCAAGATATTTGTATCAAAATCGACTATGTGACAGAAGAGTAGAGAGTGTTTCCCCGGGCATCAAGACCGGATGAAGTTTATGATGATTCTCTTCGAGACCTTACTTGTTTTACGATGTAACTCATGGAAGAGGGAACATTGTACTCAAGGAGGGACATGAACTATGGTGTCTTCCTCGTCCCCTTGGACCGGGATAATCAATGCTATTCTCTTCAATATGGTTAGCCAAGGCTCAATGGGAGAATGACACCGTGGGGCTGTTGCAGAGATCTAGAGAAGATTAAAAACAATTGTTGAGATGGATCTATGTGTACTCTCCGTGGCTTTCTGGCTCTAGATCCACCTTTGGCTACGGCTCATCTTTAAAAAGCTGTGGTTTTTCTACCAAGGAACCGGATCTCTAGAATCAAGGTGGAGTCTAACCATGGAGTCGTTTTGTTGGAAGCCAAATGGACTTTCTTTTTTTCCAGAGATGAGTATTTTGTCTTCTTCATGGTCATTCTTGTGACTTCGGGCGGAAGTCCTCTTTGGCTCTGCTTTTGTTGGCCTAATGCAAAGCTAAATGGGTTTGACCCCAAAGCCAGCGATTAGAGTCACAGAGGAGCTTTATGGGGAAGGAGTTAGATGAAATATCAAAACCGTTAGGATCATGCTATGTAGATTACTTCATATGTTGAGAAGATGTCTTTAGGATGAAGGTAGCATTACATATTTTGAGGATGGATAGCTGGCGGCGGGTTCCAATTAAAGCGCGCATGTATCAACAATCACTGCTCCTCTCATTAAAAATCCTCGGTCAGCTCTCTCTCAAAGTATGCAATCCCACGTTGCCAAGTTGAAGGATGCAATGCAGATCTCACCTCTTCCAAAGACTATCACAGGTGTCCAACCTAATCAGTTCACCTTCTCTAGTATTATCCCTGCATGTACCAACGTAGCATCTCTCATACATGGTTTGCAGATCCACGCAAAAATCATTAGATATGGATATCAGTCTAAGTTATTGTGATGAATACCCTGATTGACATGCATGCGAAATGCGGGAGCTTGCAGAAAGCACGCGAATTGTTTGACAAAATGCCTGAGTGAAATATGGCCAAAGGACAGCAAGGATTGCATGATATGTTTTGGAATGGATTTGTTGAGGAGGCTTAGGAAGTTGAAACAAATATGAATAACTTGGGTAAATCCATCTCCTCCATCTTTGCTTCATGTATCAAGTAGATCACTTGTATTCTCCTCTATCCTTGGTAGATCACACATAGCACGTATAGGGTATGTGTTGGTTGTCGAATCCCACAAGAAGTAAAAGCTCAAGGAAAGCAATAGTTGAGCACAAGGGCATGGAGTCACTTCGAATACAACAATTCTCATGAACTGTTTGACAAAAATCCTCTTCAATTGCATGGTCTCGTGGATCGTGAATGTGGACCGCTTAGAACTGTCATGCACCCATATTCTAGTACCTACACGGTTCTTATGCTGACCCATGCGAGTCTCATACGACACTGTTGAAGCTGGAGAAACAGGAAAGATATTTCTACACCTTTCTACTGTATTATATTTACAATTATTGTGAAATTGAACCACTTTTCCTTGCATTGATTTGTCACTTGGATGTCATGATGGGAGATTTCCCTTTCTTTTTTCTTCTTGTTTTTAGCTTTTATCATTGATAGTATGTGGGTCGAAAGGATGCGTGTGCCCTCTCCTCTCAATGTTATGTTTCTCTTACTCAAATTGATAGACCTTCATCTATTTTGTTTATGTATTAATTCTTCTCTCTCACGATTGAGTTGCATGTTATTATGTTGATCAAGCTAGTATTTTCGATATTATGGAAGTAAGTTTACGATAACTATGAAAACCCCTTCCTAGCACCCAAGTTGTCTTTTGACGTTTTTTGTTAACTCCTTTCAAGTCCCTTTGATAACCTTTTAGCATCGAGAAAGAAAGGTTGTAGGATGTGTGAGCAATGCGTGGGCTAGCCACTTTAGAGTTTCGGTATTAAAACTTGGTCAAAGAAAAAGAAAGGTTTGTGTGCATGTGTTTTCCGTTTCACGTGTTTAGACTCTTGTTTTATCTTTCCTCTTTTCTAGGCTTTTAATGCCATCCTCAAGAAGTACCTTGACCATCCCTATCAACTTGAACCATAGCTAGCTTTTCGGATCAACTAAGCTCGAGGTTTCATTGTGCGAATCCAGTACCTCGCGATTGACACTAGAATAGTTTGGTCTAATTTCTCGAATTATTGTTGTTGATGGCGCTTCTATTTTTTTTCCTAACTTGCATTATTTTCTCCTCTGTAATGTTAACGCTATTAATTAATATTGGTCGGTTTTTATGCACATAATTACCGTAATAGTTTGTGATGGAAATTTCCTTAAATGTGATTAATTCGGGAAAACTCAGAGTTTGGTATTAAATAATCTTATGGATTCATAAATGCAAGGTTTTGTTTTGATAATGTCACTTAGAAACTATGTTTGTATCTTTTGTGTTTCTAGGCTTTCAAGGCCACCTCGAAGTACCTGTACCAAGGGTTGCCTTAAAATATGGTTGTTTTGGGATATGGGTAATTTATTTTAAATTAACCAAACATTAGTAATGTAGTGGAATAGTTTGCAAATCTTTAGTGTTATAAAAATTTGTTGATGACATTATTGTATACTCTTGTTCGACGTAACCCCTTCTTCTCTCGCGTGTTTGCTACTTAGCTATAAGACTTTGACCCTTCTGGATGATTGGTAAATCTCTTTGTAGTTAATGGTCAAAACTAGTATACTTGCCTTTGCTTCGAAACTTATGTTGTGTGTATACTCTAATTGATTTCCGGTTTGAAACTCATTTATACATGACTTTTTGTGTTAAATTTTGGAACCCGTGTTTCCCCTTCCTTGGGCTGATCAACTCTTGTACTTTTAGAAATATATTAATTTAGTCTATGCGTTTGGTACCTTTGATAAATTTCTAGATGGTTGGTGTATATATCAAATCTCAATCTGGTAATTTTTGTTTAATTACTTACTTGATGGGAATTTTGTTTTCTGCTAGATTGTTTGTTTTCTCCTTATAGGGCCAAGGGCCATTCTCTTACGATTGCTATACTTTCGTTGCTTTTACTCCTAACTAAAGTACAAGGTCTTCTCCTTCTTCGATTGGCATGATGAAGACTTTATTATAACTTGATGTGTTGATAGTGTTTAGAGGTTTGAACCAATTCTTGTAATAAAGTGCTTCCTTTTCGTGATATTGTTAGATAATAGTTATGGTGGTTTTGTGTAGCCTTATCTTGCTCAGTTCTCGTGAACTGACTCTTGTAGAAAATTTTTTGCAGATGGATTTTACGTGTAGATGAGGGATAGATTTGTAGACTTTTGTCATCAACCTCAGTTGAGAAGATCCTTTGCTCGAAACCTTTTTTATGTTGTTCAACTATTGTTAACGTCCAGTGGAAAGTTTAAAAGAGGATTAATGTCTTAGTATAAATTATTGTGGACTTTGTCATCTGAACTTTGGAAACCTTGTATTGTTTGACCATCATTGAAATTATAAGAAAATTTGGTTATTGTTGTTGAGTGACATTGTTGGAGTATCAGTATTTTAAGAATTGATGTAATCTTGTTTTGTTCTTGTAAATGAGTGTTGCTACAACCTTGCCTTGAGAATAAATTTTGAGTTAAACCTTGACATGACTTAGTAATAAAGTGTCATAAGTAAACTAACATGGGATTGTTTAATACTTCTGGAAGTTAAATTAAAATTTGTATTCAAATAAAGTAACGTAGGGGTCACCAACTTGAGAGCAAGAAATTCTTTAAGTAAACAAGGGCAAGACTATCATTGTAGGTAAACTTTATAACATGATAACCCTAGCTCCTCTAGTGAACATTATTCCTTTTATGGTGAAATTTGTAAAATGACCCTAAGGTGAAATGAACTCATTAGTTTGTTTGAAGATGATAAGATTTAATAAGCCAGAGAAAACAAATTGGAGACCTCACCATCTTTCTCACCGCCATTTGGAAAGTAAATTTTTACTCCTTGTTAATACTTTTAGCGAAGCCTAAGTAAAGTTGTTGATAATTCTGGTTAAGAGCCCTAGCTTTAATTAAATACCGCAATAACTAATGAGGTCCTAAAATGTTTCATCTCGACCTTCTCCCTCTAACCCTTTTCAAGGCACCTTGTATCTCTTCTCTTAAGTGTGTTGAACTTAAAACCATGTTGTCTTGTGGGCAAGAACGAATCTTAGTAGCGTTAGTGGTGAGCAGATGGCCTTATGGAATTTAAATACTCCTTTTTCTTGATAAACGAATTAAGCAAATAAATGTCATAATAGAGAAGATTTAAAGATAATTACTCAAAGTCAAAGGAATAAAATTTAACTTGGTAAGATGAATTGTATGAATCATATCTTGAGCCTCCTTGAAAACGTAAGCTAAGAATTGCAAGATGTCCTTTTAAAATAAATAACCCTCAAGAATATCTCCTTGTGGTTGGCCCTAACTGTAAGTGTGTTCTGTGATTGGACTTCTATGTTGTCTTGTCAAAAAGAAAAGTAAATTGTCCTTGATAGGTGTGAACGTTTCCGTGCTGCCTTTATGGCCATCCTTGTATCAAGTTGTTCACAGTGTTAGTTGTATACTTGGTGACGACATGTTGCGTCATGTTATGTGTCAAGCAAGTCAAAAAAAAAAAGTTATCCTGTATTTCACTGTGTTGTTCGTGTGTGATTTTTGGGTCGTTACACTTGGTATCAGAGCGTAGGTTCATGCTCTCGAACCTATGGGCCGGATTGGTGTTGTATGGTGATGTTACATGATGGTGGTGGTGTTACATGATGATACTGCATGATGATGATGATGTTGCATGATGGTGGTAGATATTGGAAGAGTAATGTGCTTTAAACGTGATGTGATTATTGTCGTAATTGTGATATTGTGAACGCATGATGTGTATGTCACCTTGTGCGTATTTTTCATCATGTTGATGTGTTGGGGATGGGAGTATTCTCTCTCCTTCTTGTGGATTCTATGAAGAGTTCACGGTGAATTACTGCTTGTGATGTGTGAAAAGAATTATAAAGTGGATGACATAGTGTTAGAGCATTGTGACATATTGTGATATGTGGGTGTATCAATGTGTTGTATGACTAGATTGATGTTAAAAGAAATGAGTTGTATCATGATGTTTTTACCATGTTTTGAAGAAATGTGTGTACCACCTTGTTATGTAGCAATGGATGTTATGTTGAGATGTACTATGTTCATCGTATGTATGATTTGTGCAAATATGTAATGCTTCATGTTGTGATTTGGGGTCATACGGTGAGTGTATGAACCCTATCGTATAGTGATTGCACTTTGGGTGTAGAATGTGGTAAAGTGATGTGTTACACTCAGTGAATGTATGATCGTGATCTACCCTATATATGTACCATATGTAAGACGTTATGGTAGTTATGTGTGTGCCACCGTTATGTTAGTGATGTTGTTGTATGTTATGTTGTGAACCTTACGCTAACCGACCCTAAAGGGAATCAGTAAAGTGTATGTTGAGAGTGAGGAATGGTGTACCATGGGTCAATAACTCAAGTCAAAACTTGGTTTAGTAGATAACATGTGATTCTTTCCTGTCTCCCTATGTGGTTGGATGTATGCAACCTAAGTGCAACTATGACTATGTTTAGCCTTGTCAAGTGGTGGCGGATGATTCAGATGGAGGTGATGACAGTTGTATTATTGATATGTATTTTACGAGATGAGGCTCGATGTTCCGAGTGCTAGCAACTCGTTGAGTACCCCTTGGTGGCTAGATAAGGCCACACAGTTATCGTAATGTGACATTATTATAAGTTGATTTTATTCATAAATTGAGATTTTTACTTTATTTTGTAAGGACCAGCAGCTTTTCTTGATTGCCATGCTTTACAATTTTGGGCATTTCCTTGGTTTGTGGCACTAACATGGGGATTTTGATACTAACTATGGCTATTTGGCCATTTATTTTGCTTGATTTGGGTCTTCTTTTAAATTTGGAATTTTTACCGCCTTTCCCAAGGCTTGTACTTTTCCACTTGGCACTTTGATTGGATTGTTGTGCTGGTTCTATTGTCGTGATGTGTGGAATAGGGTCATGGGATGCACCATGAAATGGTTGGACCTATGGACCCGCTTCGTTGTATGGGGGTACGCCCCAAGGAGTTACAGATAACTAGCGGGTTGTTGAACCATGCGTTATTATGTCACTTGGGTTAGGAGTGTTCAAACTCTATGTGTGTCTTGGACCATAGGAGTCAACCTCCTTGAGGGAGGCTCCTTGAGGCATAAGAGTTTGAGGAGGCAGAGCATAAGAGACTTGAGGGAGGCATAAGAGGGAGGCATAAGAGACTTGAGGCAGGCAAGAGTTTGAGGGAAGTTTATGATATTTGTCTGTATGGTCGATGTTTCGGATTATATGTTGAGTTATTGTGATGTTTTGGTAGTAGTATTTTGATGTATGTGTTACCCATGTCAGAGGGATATGTGTTGTGATGTCGTGGATATGTCATTGATGCCCTTGTGGACCCTATGTACATGTAGTTTCTATGAGTCATGGAAAATCCTCATACGTGCAAATTGAGGGAATGTCTAGAAATCATAGTACACCTTGTTCTAGTAGTATGATTGTCAGTCATGGTTGTGTGATAAGTACTATGTTATGTGGACTGTGCCTATTCCCTTCCATATTTGAGTAACCTTTTGTGGTGTAATACAATCTTGAAGTATATACTTGCGTGCTTGTGAATCTGTAGTGTCTTGTGAACCTGATAGGGTGTTGTGTTAGCAGTTCATGTTGGGCACCCACAATAAGGAATAAATCAAAACTCTTCAATGATGAAATTTTAAAACAAATTAAACTAAGAATAATGCTAATGGAAAGGAACTAATGAAATAATAAATAAGAGGGAACTACCAATCTTCACAGAACCTTGAAAGTTAAAATTTCTACCAAATGTTCCTAAGGCTACCCTGTGACCGTACATTAATCAACTAAAATTTTAAACCATAGGGTGTGATTTCTCCTTTACCTGTTCTTGGTTACGTGCCATTTCATTCCCTCTGTGTAATATCGCATCGAGGACGATGCTTTCTTAAGGGGAGGAGAATGTAATGCCCTATTCTACGTTACACCTGTTCATCCTGCGGCGATCGAGTGCTAAGCATGGAGCATCATTGTGCCTTCGTCGATCATTGGTGGGCTTCACCTTAGTCACAGGGAATACTCAATCATCTCCCTCTTCATCGTGTTTGCTGGTGTCGTGTTGTTGTTGTTATTGGCCCTTGCAACGCCTGTTACAATTTCCTTGTTAAAGGAAAATCATGTTCTCTTTTACCGTGCTTGTTTGTCGGTCCTTCTTAATTTGATTAATAATTATTGTTAAGTTATAATAATAATAGTAATAGAAATAATAATAATATTACTAATTTAATTATCGATCGACGATAACTTCATTATCTTATTGTCGATTGTTATCAACATTATGGTTAATTATCGGTGAACGATTTTATTGTTTGGTTGGTCGCTTCATGGACCGAGCACCGGTTTGCGCAAAGTAGAGGGTCTCCTGTTGTGACTCGTGGTCGGTCATTGTCCTGTGTTCATTTTTGAAACTTCTACCACTAGTTTCCTCCTCGGTCGACCAGGATTGCTTGCGTACTTGTTTATTTTGTCCATTTAAAGGTGAATTGCTATTCCTACCATATCGGCCGACCAAGCCTTCTCTCGTGTCTTGTTCTATAACTTATTTATTTATTTTTTATGATAAAATTTTGGATGCATTCACCCATTTTGGACACGTTTGTTCGTGCCTAACCACGTAACCCATCTGCTGGCCGCATGCACCACTTTTATTGTTTATTTAATGACCTTTTGGCCTTCTTGGAAATGCATTTTACTTGAATCTGACCACCGCCTTTCCTTTCTTTCTTGTCTCACCAAATTGTGCTCAGACCATTATGTGGTTTTGCAAACGACGACTTTGATTTAACCACTTGCTGGGTATTAATTGCCTTTCTATCTACTTTTTCACGCCATTCCTTTTCCTGCCTAGCTATGGAGTCGACTAGGTTGTTAGCTGGCGGTGGGTGGAAGGACCTGGTATCCCTTTTATTACCTATTTCTACGTATGGGTGGGTTCCCGATGCCCTTGTTGTCATGGTGGTTAGGAAACCCCTGCTTTTGGGAGGTCTAGTGTAATTATGGTTATAGAATTGTTTTGTTATTTGTTCAATCGAATGCATCCTCAAATTAGAATGCATCTTCCTTCAACATATTTGATCAAAATCGAAGTATGTGATGTGAGAGTGTTACTGTGGAGACCGGTGAAGTTTATTGCTATGATTCTCTTCAGAGACCTTACTTGTTTTACGATGTAACTCATGGAAGAGGGAACATCCTCATGGATTCTCCTTCACATGATATGGTTATCAAAATCGGGACCGGGATAACTGATGCTATTCCTAGAGATAGGGAAGCCAAGGCTCAATGGGAGAATGACACTATTGCTTTCCATCGGGCATGCGAGAGATTGACAACAGTTCAATTTAGAATGGATCTGTGTACTCTCCTGGCTGTGGCTCTGGATCCACCTTTGGCTATGGCTCATCTTCAAAAAAGCTCTGCTTTCATGGATTTTTTTCTACTCAAGGCTGAACCGGATCTCTGCAAAATCAAGGTGGAGTCTATGGAGTCTCAGCTTCTTGACTTGAGAAGCCAAATGGACTCTAGAACAACCTCAAGCAAGAGAGCCGGAAGTCCTCCTCAATCTGGCCTAATGCGTAGCTAAATGGGTTTGACCCCAAAGAACAGCCTAGAGTCACAGAGAGATTTTGTGGGGAAGGAGTTAGATGAAATGGACAAAACCAAGATGCTTCACTCACAGATACTATTAATTGAGGAATAGGATACAGTTCAGCAATGAGGAGATAGTCATTTAGGATTGAAGCTGGGCAAACGGACATATTTTTTGAGGATGTCTCTGCTAGCGATGGTGGTTCCAATTAAAGCAACGCATGTATCAGCAATCACTACTCCTCTCATTAAAAAGCCTCGCGGTCTCTCTCAAAGTATGCAATCCCCACGTTGCCAAGTTCAAGGATGTAATGCAGATCTCACCTCTTCCAAAGACTATCACAGGTGTCCAACCTAATCAAAGTTCACCTTCTCTAGTATTATCCCCGCATGTACCAAAGGCGGTTTCTCTCATCATGGTTTGTTGATCCACGCAAAAATCATTAGATATGGATATCAATTTAAGTTATTGTGATGAATACCACCGATTGTGATGCATGCGAAATTATGGACCTTGTAGAGAAGCACGGGAATGCCATGTTTGACAAAATGCCCGAGTGAAATATGGCCAAAGGACAATCAAAGATTGCATGATATGTTTGGAATGGATTTGTTGAGGAGGCCAAATTTGAAGCAAAGAAGTTGGGTAAACAAATCCTGAATAGGGCCATTGGGTAAATCCATCTCCTCCAACCTAGTTTGTAGATCACTTGTATTTGTTGTAGCACGTATAGGGTATGTGAGTTGGTTGGTTGTCGAATCCCACAAGAATAAAATCTCAAGGAAATCAATAGTTGAGCACAAGGGCATGGAGTCACTTCAATACAACAATGCTCGTGAAATGTTTGACAAAAATCCTCTTCAATTGCATGGTCTCGCGGATCGTGAATTTGGACCGCCGCCAGAATCGATGCACCCGGATTCCAATATCAAAGTTCTTATGCTAACTCGTGGTGTCTCAGACGATTGTTGAAGATGGAGAAAAGGCATATATTTCTACACTTTTCTACTGCTTTGCTATTATATTTACAATTATTGTGAAATCGAACCACTTTTCCTTGCATTGATTTGTCACTTGGATGTCATGATGGGAGATTTCCCTTTCTCGCTTGTTTCTTCTTGTTTTAGCTTTTATCGTTGATAGTATGTGGGTCAAAGGATGCGTGTGCCTCTCCTCCGAATGTTATGTTTCTCTTACTTGAATGATAGACCTTCGTCTCATTTGTTTATGTATTAATTCTTCTCTCGTGATTGAGTTGCGAAGTTATTATGTTGATCAAGCTAGTATTTTCGATATCATGGAAGTAAGTTACGATAACTATGAAGCTTCTCTAGCACCCAAGTTGTCTTTTGACGTTTTTGTTTAGCTTACCTTCGCAAGTCCCTTTGATAACCTTTTGCATCGAGAAAGAAAGGTCATGGATTGTGTGAGCAATGTGTGGGCTAGCCAAATTTCTTCTTGTTTTGCTTTTAAAACTTGTAGAATGAAAAGGTTTGTGTGCAATGTGTTTTCCGTCTCACATGTTTAGACTCTTATTTTATCTTTCATCTTGTTTCTAGGCTTTTAAGGCCATCCTCAAGAAGTACCTTGACCATCCCTATCAACTTGAACCATAACTAGCTTTTCGGATCAACTAAGCTCGAGGTTTCATTGTGCGAATCCAATACCTCGTTGACACTAGAATAGTTTTGGTTTAATTCCCCTCTCTCGAATTGTTGTTGATGGCGCTCTTCTATTTTTTCCTAACTTGCATTATTTTCTCCTTGTGTTTACGCTATTAATTAATATTGGTCGGTTTTTATGCACATAATTACCGTAATAGTTTGTGATGGAAATTTCCTTAAATGTGATTAACTTCGGAAAAACTCATCTTTCATTTGATAATCTTATGGATTCATAGCGGAAGGTTTTGTTTTGATAATGTCACTTAGAAACTATGTTTGTACCATGTGTGATTGATGGGTTGATGGTGTTACCAAGGGTTGCCTTAAAATATGGTTGTTTTGGGATATGGGTAATTTATTTTAAATTAACCAAACATTAGTACTGTAGTGGAGGTTTGCAAATCTTTAGTGTTATAAAAAAAATTTGATGACATTATTGTATACTCTTGTTGACGGAACCCCCTTCTTCTCTCGCGTGTTTGCTACTAGCCTGTAAGACTTTGAACCTTCCTGGATGATTGGTAAATCTCTTTGTAGTTAATGGTCAAAACTAGTATACTATGCCTTCGCTTCGAAACTTATGTTGTGTGTATACTCTAATTGATTTCCGGTTTGAAACTCATTTATACATGGTTTTTTGTGTTAAATTTTGAACCCGTGTTTCCCCTTCTTGGGCCGATCAACTCTTGTACTTTTAGAAATATATTAATTTAGTCTATGCGTTTGGTACCTTTGATAAATTTCTAGATGGTTGGTGTATATATCAAATCTCAATCTTGTAATTTTGTTTAATTACTTACTTGATGGGAATTCTGTTTTACTAGATTGTTTGTTTTCTCCTTATAGGGCCAAGGGCCATTCTCTTACGATTGCTATACTTTCGTTGCTTTTACTCCTAATCAAGTACAAGGTCTTCTCCTTCTTTGATTGGCATGATGAAGACTTTATTATAACTTGATGTGTTGATAGTGTTTAGAGGTTTGAACCAATTCTTGTAATAAAGTGCTTCCTTTTCGTGATATTGTTAGATAATAGTTATGGTGGTTTTGTGTAGCCTTATCTTGCTCGGGCCTCGTGAACCGACTCTTGTAGAAAATTTTTGCAGATATGGATTTTACGTGTAGATGAGGGATAGATTTGTAGACTTTTGTCATCAACCTCAGCTTGAGAAGATCCTTTGCTCAAACCTTTTTTATGTTGTTCAACTATTGTTAACGTCCAATGGAAAGTTTAAAAGAGGATTAATGTCTTAGTATAAAGTATTGTGGACTTTGTCATCTGAACTTTGGAAACCTTGTATTGTTTGACCATCATTGAAATTATAAGAAAATTTGGTTATTGTTGTTGAGTGACATTGTTGAGTATCAGTATTTTAAGAATTGATGTAATCTTGTTTTGTTCTTGTAAATGAGTGTTGCTACAACCTTTCCTTGAGAATAAATTTTGAGTTAAACCTTGACATGACTTAGTAATAAAGTGTCATAAGTAAACTAACATGGGATTGTTTAATACTTCTAGAAGTTAAATTAAAAGTTGTATTCAAATAAAGTAACGTAGGGGTCACCAACTTGAGAGTAAGAAATTCTTTAAGTAAACAAGGGCAAGACTATCATTGCAAGTAAACTTTATAACATGATAACCCTAGCTCCTCTAGTGAACATTATTCCTTTTATGGTGAAATTTGTAAAATGACCCTAAGGTGAAATGAACTGTTAGTTGTTTGAAGATGATAAGATTTAATAAGCCAGAGAAAACAAATTGGAGACCTCACCATCTTTCTCACCGCCATTTGGAAAGTAAATTTTTACTCCTTGTTAATACTTTTAAAGCAAAAGCCTAAGTAAAGTTGTTGATAATTCGGTTAAGAGCCCTAGCTTCAATTAAATACTTGGCAATAACTAATGAGGTCCTAAAATGTTTCATCTCGACCTTCTCCCTCTAACCCTTTTTCAAGGCACCTTATATCTCTTCTCTTAAGTGTGTTGAACTTAAAACCATGTTGTCTTGTGGGCAAGAACGAATCTTAGTAGCGTTAGTGGTGAGCAGATGGCCTTGTGGAATTTAAATACTCCTTTTTCTTGATAAACGAATTAAGTAAATAAATGTCATAATAGAGAAGATTTAAAGATAATTACTCAATGTCAAAGGAATAAACTTGGCTTGGCAAGTTGAATTATACGAATCATATCTTGAGCCTCCTTGAAAACGTAAGCTAAGAATTGCAAGATGTCCTTTTAAAATAAATAACCCTCAAGAATATCTCCTTGTGGTTGGCCCTAACTGTAAGTGTGTTCTGTGATTGGACTTCTATGTTGTCTTGTCAAAAAGAAAAGTAAATTGTCCTTGATATGTGTACCATCTTGAAACCGATGGTCAAACCGAAAGAGTAAATTAAGTGTTAGAATATTTACTAAGAATGTATTGCATTGATCAACAATAAAAATGGAAGAGTATCTTCCTTGGTTGAATTTTTCGTATAATAACACTTACCATTCTTCCATTCAAATGACTCATTTTGAGGCCTTATATGGTCCTTGTGTAGTTAAACACCTATAAGTTGGGATAATCCTAAAGATAGGGTACTAATTGGACCAAAAATGCTTTCGGAAATGGAAAAATAGGTTAAATTAATCCAAGAAAGATTGAAAGAAGCAACAAATAGGTAGAAAAGTTATGTAGATTTAAAAGAATTGACAGAAAATTTTAACGTGGGAGATAAAGTTTTTCTTAGGGTCAAACCTAAAAAGAGTTCCATTTCATTCGAAAGTCATCTTGTAGGACAATTTGAAGTCCTAGAGGTCATTGGACCAATAGCCTACAAGCTAGCACTACCTCCCGCTCTATCCAGGTGCACAATGTATTTCATGTATCCTTGCTTAAGAAATATGTACCTGATTTAACACATGTACTTAATTGGGATTCATTGCAGGTCTCGTATCCATGGGTAATCATGATTGATCATATAAGGATACTAGAAACCCGGAAGTCACTCACGAGAAACCGCGAGGTTTCACAATGTAAGGTCTAGGGGGACCAATATTCTGAAGAAAGTGCCACTTGGGATAATCTAGAAGATATCCAGACTACTTTTTTGCATTTGTTTGACATACATATTTTTATGAACATGTTTTGTTAACTAAATTCAGTTTTTCTCAAAAAGTGGTAGATAAGAATTTTTTTAAATAAGCCTACAAATAAATATTGGGACTAAGATACATTTTGATTAATAGTTACTTGTTAAATATTTTGTTAATGAACCTAAAAATCTATCATTTAGGTCAGAATGTATTATGCCTACAAATTATATGACTAATTTTCTATATGTACAAGGGTTGTTGTGACCTTTATGATTTAGCTGAAATAATATTGCTACAAATTCTAAGCTGATTTGAAATATATTTATGCAGCAAATGAATAATGGGTTAGTTTATCTATTTATCCCTGAATCATCGAGATAATGATTATTCTAAGGGGTGGAGTATGTAACATCCCAAAAAAATTTGTAAGTTAAATTAACTACGGTTAAGTCTAAACAGATTTGACGAGATCATCATTGGGTGTAAAATTCATTTGGTTCTGCCGTATCATGACCTGACAACTTTGTTACGGGCATGACATCTGCGAAATGAATAACCCTGCACCCACCTTGATGATCCTTCCTAAAATATGATTAGGCCTTAATCATAGGTAAAACGGTTCATAAATGATAGTGAATCTTTCGGTTATTTATATTCCTTACTTTATTTTAATGTTTGGTCGTCTTTTTGTTATGTTCGATTTTTTGCATGACCGTGATGATAATTGTCTCTGTTTGTTTGACCATGGTATATCAAGCCACTTTATGATACATCTGAATATTCAAATTATTATTTACGGACTTGGTGACTTTTTGTATTGGAATGTTTATATAAACCTAGAAATTCTACTAATTTTTATGGTAATATATTGTTGGAAATATGTGGACTTGTATTATGAAGGTTAATTTTAACTTAACCATTAAGTTTTGGTAACAAATAAAGTAAAAAAATGTATGAAATATTAATTAGTGTGTGTGTGTATATATATATATATATCTGTGTGTCTCTGTGATGTTTTAGAGGGATTTGGTATATAAACCAAATTTTTTATTTAGTATATTGAAATTTATGGGTTTCATTAAGTGAAACACCTTCACATGACAAAGAAAGGTGTGCGACATGCACTAAAACACGTACTCAGCAATGGGATGCCCAAAATTCTCCAATATGCCACCCAACTATAGTTCTTTCATTATATTTTTTGTTATTTTTCCTTCACCTACTTTCATTCTCCCTTCTCGGAATACTTACGTGAGTTTTGGAGGAAAGAAGGATTCAACTTGTTGGAGCAGGGAAGAGTAGAAGGTTTCTGATTCTAGGTTTACTTTAGGCATGAATATCTTCTCCTTTCTCTACTACATTATTTGTAAAAATGAGGAAATACACATTCTGTTTTTAATAGCAATCAAGGAAATTATGGAAAAATTTTGATTTAATTGTTTGGAGATGAAGTACAAAAATGAAATTGATGGATTATGTATTCTTTTTAGTTTTATTTGTGTGGTTTTAACCTAACCTTAAAAATACGAAGATGGGGTTTTGGGTTTTGATCAGCAAAATAAAGTAAAAGAAAGGTTAAAAATTGCCTCTACATTATAATAAATTATACCCAAAAGGAAAAGAGTTGCATTTTTTAAGAAGGAAAATGTTTTGTGAATTTTTGTGTTTAAAATTGATTTGTGTTGTGGGTTTACATTTTGTTAAACTAAAATTTGGTTGTGTGTTATCTATAAACAAATTTATTTGGGTATACAAATCGATTGGCATAAAGGAATCCATTTGGGTAACCCAATCAATATGGGTATACAACTAGTTGGGGTTTTGTATTTTTCTTCTTTGTTATTATATGCAGTGTCCGATTTTTAATTTATTGATATCTTTGAATGATAATTTGTGGGTGTCAAAGCTCTTACATGGGGCTACATTTTTCTAGAAATTTTATTATTATGGACCACTAAATTGGTTCATGTATAAATGAGGGTGTCTTGTTATGTGTGAATAATTACAAAAACTATCATTTAGCCCTCGTAACTTCCACCCTATCACTATGACTTAGATTCTTGTAAGACTATGAAAAAAGAAGTTGTTTGTCTTGGTAAGGGCATGAAAACCAAGATAGCTTTGACCGAGATGCTCCAAGGAGTAATTGGAGGCATGATTGGGTTTAAAATAATGATATCTTATGAAAGAAATTATTAGTTTTTATTTTACTAAAAGAGTATGTTTAAATGATGTAACCATGATGCTGCTTTATATTTTTGGTTGGGTTGTTTTTTAACTAGATAGAACATGTTAAAGTGATGTAAATATGGTGATATTTGTGTTAATTTGTAGAGCTCATTAACTCAAAAAAAATATTCTTCTTAATCATATTGTTTATACGGTTATGTAGAAATTTTAAATGTCAAATGATTATTGATCAAGCCGGAATATAGATGTATTGACCTTTGTGATTAGAGGGAAACATGATCGCTGCAATAGAAATTGGTTGTTCTATTTGTGTGCATCCATAGTTGTATCTTTATAGAAACTAGGTAGTAATACATTTTCAATCAGTATTATCATGTGCTTGAGATAAAACAACATGTATATCCTTTCATATTATATTAATTAATTGCATTAGAAAATGGATTTAATATTCATGCCAATTCATTTTGAACTCGACATCATACCACTACTCCACCTTGTAGACCATTAGCCGTTACATTCGGATGTGCGGAAACTCATGTCTTGTGAAATTTTATCATAACACGGATCTAAATGAGATACTTGGATTTTAATTGGTGAAAGGATGATATCCTTGAATTTTTGGCTGAATTATTAGGATCTTGGACCCATTGTAAATATTCAAACCTCACTATGTGAGAATTATTATAATCGTTATATATTTTCCTTAACGGCATATGTAATATATGACTTTTCACAAATTGTTGAATACATTTATTTGATAGTTATCAATGTATGAAGCCGATAATTGACGGTTATTATAATAAATCAATTGTATTTAATTTTTAAATCGATAAGCTATTTAGTGGCGTAGCTAATCAAAGGAATAATTAAATATGCATGTTTTTATATATATTTAATTCACCTTTCTTTTATAGAACTTGGTATTAAAATGATAAAATTGTAAATCCCGTTGTATAGAGAATGGAATAGTATCGTTGTAAAAAGGTAATTTAAGGTTAAAGAATCAAACATTAGGAAAAAAGGAGACTAAATGGGATGGTAAATAGATGAAAATATGCATTAGGCATAGTAAGGGATAAGTACATGCGTAATGTCGATATTACAATTCAACATAATGAATGTACTTTTCTCATAAAAATCCTAGTTGGCCTTTGGCATCTATCTCAATATAAAATCTTACAAGATAGGTTTTATTGAAAATAAAATAAAAACAAACTATATAAATCTAGATAACTCAGTGAAAGGGATAGTTGTGAGGTGGCGGAAGACTTAAAACTCATAAGACTAGTGTGTTGTCTTGAGTTTAGTTGTAACCTACATGGTAGAAAACTTTGGCCAAAGTAATACATTGATGGTTGTGCATTGTCTAATCACCTAGTCCTCCAATTAAATAAAAAAAATTGTCTCAGTAACCTAATCATGGGAAGTTGAAATACGTAACAAGAGGTAGACAATGGTCTGGATACCGAATATGAAGTCGAGAAACTAGCTTCGTGGTAAACCCAAGGACTTTCACATAGTTCCCATGACCTTTAAAAAGGTTGATCCAAAATTTAGTAAGCATTGTCACTCAAGTAGTGACGAAGGAAGATCATGGAGATCCGAATACACCCTTCTCACCACACATGGCTTACATGGATGTTACTCGGATAGATCAAAAAGATAAATTTGATAAATGAATTTCATTAAATAAATCTGTACGATTTATCGTAGCAACTCGTGTAATTTTTTATTATGTTTATGTGTCAAAAAAATCCTCATTTTTTAGCTCTTGTAATTTTGAGCATTACACATGTCGGTCACATGTAGGCTAGAGAACTCTAAAAATGAATGGATAAAAGAACATGGATATTAAATGATAACTTTAACTTTAAATACATCAAAACTAGATAGTGTTTTAACTGTTTCAACCAAGATATAAGGCTTTGAAAACCTCCCAATTCACATTGTGACCAAAACATTAAGATTTACAACTTTATTTTCTTTCAACACAAGGTAAAATTTAAACATCAGATCCATTTAATTCATGGCTTTACATATAAATAATTTGAAGAGAAAGGAAATACACATTATATAATGAGTTTTCTTCAAATATTATATTACAACTTAATCAAAATATACAATACAAATTTCCTTTCAAATACAATTCTTCTAGTCTTCCACCTTAAGTGGGAATTAAAAGAAAATTTTATAGAATGAAGGATTTCTTTTGACTTCAAAAATTCTTCCAGTCCCACTTCTTCAACATGAGCTCCACCATTCCTCACTTTAATTACATCAACAAAAATGGGGAGAGACAACACTCTCTACCCAACTAATAATCCAAAGAGGAGAAAAACTATCCTCCTCATTGGCCCCGAGCCCAACAAACATGTAATAAAGAATGTATACAACTCATGACAATTAACACAATGCTTAGACATCACAATACCAAATTTCACAACCATATAAAACACATTTAACACAAGAATACAATCACAATAATGTAACTTCAAAATACACAAGGCTTGAAAAGCAAAGCCAAGGGAGCAAAGATATATGGGGAGACCACTTATGCCTCCCAAATGGGATTCATTGTCCACCTTAAAACCTATAATATAAATCTCAAATCCCCTACACAAATCTTATGCCTCCTCAAGATCTTATTATACCTCCCACATACTCAAATGACTCCCTACAATCTCTTATGTCTCCCTCAAAAGAACAAAACAAGAAACGCAAACCTATTCTTATCAAAGGTGGGGCACCCAACCCAAATCCTCGCAAAACATGAAATAAAATCCTATACCTCCCTACATATAAGATCCCCATAGTCTTCTCCTACACCATACTTAGACATTCTACCTAAGATCCCAAAAAGCATACAAACCATTCACTTACAGTACACATATACATATATAAAAGAAAACAATTAAAACAAGGGTGTAGTTCTTACCTTTCCATGGTAGAACTTGATCTAAGAGTCACACACCAAGCTCCTTCAAGGTCAAACCAACTCCAACAAGCTCAAAAATTTCAACAAGCACCCCAAAACTCTCCAAATCCAAAAATACAAGAGAACCAATGAAATGAAGTAATCCCAAAACAAACAATTAAACTTGAATATATAGAAAAGGGAAGAGGATGATGAGGTGGCTCTATGAAGAATGCCACATCACTTATCCTCAACTCCACTTCACAATTCAAACCTCAACCCCAATGCACAATAAATTGGTGGTTGAGAGAAAATACAAGCCTTTACACACACAATCTAAACCCACATAGGACATAATTTAAAACCCATGTAAGAAAACCGCACTAAATGTCACTTTTTTCTTACAAAACACATAATGGGGTCTCGTTTTTGACCCCCAATCCATAGTGCACGGTTCGTTGTCCCACAAGCCTCCAAAAATGACCCTTAAGCCCAAATCCAAAATTGAAGGTAAGGTAGAGTGTACAACACTCAAAGTCACATACACTCAACCTTAAAATCACAAAATCCAAAGGATTAACTACTCTAATAAATGACCCCTTTTACCACATCCCCATATGACTTAATAACATTATAAATTACTTAATAAAGGCACATTAATCATCAATGATTAAATAATTTACATCACAAAATAAATCACATACTCTACAATAAATAAAATAAAAGGGAAAGAATTGCACACAAAGCCCATGGTCACAATTGGAGGTCATCCCCCCATGGGAACCCCTAACAAATTAAAAATATATAAAAATTACACAAGTTGCCATGGTGACCATCGTTGTATCCATCCATTATTCCATTATGGTTGGTCTCCTAACTCTCTTTGATTGTTGTGATATAATTACCTATAAAATCACACAATACCTCCTTCAGCCTTGTGGTCGCATCAAATACATCCAGGATAAAATATATGCACATAAATCAATAAACATCCTCATATAATTAAATCATTAATTAGACGAACAATAATATAATTTGTTTATAATTTTAACATCTCAAATGTACCATTTCATGAATATCAATAAGATCACGAGATTATTTCCAATGCTAAATTATAGACAAGATGACGAAAATTCTGAATTTCATGAATATATATGTTAACACATCATCATCATCAATATTCATAAAATGTCTTTATGCATACACAAAATCATACTATGAATCAAAATCCATCAATAGTCGAATATCTCTATCATCTAACATCATGCTAAACGAAAATGATACAATAATATCCATATTTATAATCAATGATGAATTGAAATCAAAATATAATAAGAGTCAAATGTAAGTGGGCACTAAAAATACCGTACTCAAGTATGGTTGATATTTGTAGTTTTTTAAAGTTCCCTCGTGAGCTTCATTGTAATATATTTATTTTAATGGTCCTTTAAGCCTTTTCAATGATTATCAAACAAATAATGATAATAATATAATTATAGTTGTAATATCAAAACTACTAGAATATTTTCATATTGAATTATCCTCATGAAAACATATAATATTTGAATTAAATTTAAGCATGCGAGAGGATAATAAAAAATAATTTTTTTATGAAGTAATATAATTATAATTATATCTCCTGGATAATGGAAGTAGGACCGATTTGTATACATTATGGATTCCCTTATGGATGGGTGGATAAAATTATATTTTAATGGAGCCTCTAAAGGGAACCCAAGAAAATCTGGTTATGGTTGTATTTTTAGGAACTTATAAAATCATCATTTGCTTTCTTTGGCTGTAGATTGTGGTGATTCAACCAATAATATGGTGGAGGGCATGGCTCTTCTCTTTGGGGACTCTAAGATCATTATCCAATTGGTCTCATTTATGGATAGAGGGGGACTCTCAGATCATTATCGAAGCCATAAAATCAAATCATGTCAAGGCATGGGTGTTGGAGCCAATTATTCAACAGATCAAGTCCATTCTCCCCTTTTTCTCATAGCTCTCATTTTCTCATATAAAATGTAGTGGGAACCAAGTAACTAATTTTTTATCCAATAAAGGGTCCGAGGTCTTAGATTAGGATCATAAGAGTTACTTAGTGTAAACAGAAAATATCCATGCGACATTCTCACTCTTATCTCCAATGATGCTAAGAGGGTCTTCGGGTGTGGTAATAACCACTTACAAAACCCTACTTTTGACTAACATGGGATTGTCTCAAGGTGTGGGACCTTTGCGATTGAGACAAACCTCTAGAGAAGGCTGGTTCCTAACTTATTCTAATGTTGATCTACTCCTAAACTACCAATTCCAAGGGACCAGAGGAAGAGAAATACATAAATGTAAATCCTAAACTAAGGGAGGTGATAGCACCAAAACAAGACTAGAGAGATTCCTAGTGAGTGAAAGTGGAGGGAAATGGGGAAGAAGAGGGAAGATAAAATGCCATAGTCCCAAAACACATTCAAACCTCCAATCTCGTGGAGCACAACAAATTTAAGCCCTACAAAGGAACACAATATGCACAATATACCTACAAAATATAATAGAAGGCAAGAAATGCAATATAAATCAAGATAGGGCAAAAGAAGAGCCACAAAACACTAATTTTATTGCTTAAAATGATGCACAATCCATTACAATATAGGCACAAGGAAATAATCCTTCACAAAATGCATAAATTTGAGGCCTGCAGCTCACAAAAGTGTTGGAACAATTTTGGCAGAGTTCCTTTACAATTTTGAAATCTCTCTCTCCCAAATGAGGGGAATTTACATATATATAGAGAAAAGGAGCTACCAACCAACATCCTTCATTAAATTCTTGTACATAGGTATGGGAAGCCATGATGGTTCACTTTTCAATGGTACTTTTCTTACATCTGAACAAGGGTGCCATACCTCATTAAACCGGTTGTTGAGCTACCTTGTATGGTGTCATTAATGTCTAGCCATATCTGAAACTCTTTGTTGTCACTCGACGGAAACCACTAGCTGATGCATGAAAAAGAAGGGAAGATTCACCACCGATGAGGAAAAGACTTGTCACACAAAAAGAAGAAATGTTGTTACATGACAATAAGGGGAGGTTGACGATGATAAGAGGAAGTTGATGCATGATGTGAGAAGCAAACATGAAAGGGAGAATTGCGTGATAGAAAGAAAAAATTGACACATGCATGTAGAAGCAAGTGTTGATGTGTGACAACAAGATGGTTGACGCCGATAGAAGAAGGCATTATCACATGACAAGAAGTAGTGGTTGACGTGGCGAAGGAGGAAGCGGTTGACGACAACAAAAAAGCATGGTTGATGTGTAAAAAGGAAGGTGTTGCATCGATAGAAGAAAGCATGAAGGTTGTTGAGAAGGAAGCATTATGTGATGTGCAACAAGAAGAAAGCAATAACGCATGACAAAAAAGTAAGCATTGACATGCCACAAGAAGATGGTTGACGTGGCGACAGAGAAGGAATTTTACGCGTGATAGGAAAAAATGCATTGTCACGTGATCAAGAGAAGTGGTTGACGACATAGTCAACAAGGCGACAATCCATACATTTTTCTAGTTTGACCATTAATGCAAATCCTACTCCAAACCTTTGTCATGGCTCGCAAGCTCACCGTGAGATACCTTATAAACTTATCCCATTAACTATCAATTCCCAGACCTATAGGTTGATCCATTTTGCAAAGGGGGTGCAAAAATGGATAACAATTGGTGACTTATAAGGTGATCTTCCTGCTAGATCTGAAAGACCAGTGATTTTACATCCATTGGGCATGGAGTCATTCTGATTGCTGAAACTGGTCTGATGTCCAAAACCTCTTGTTTCTCTGGAACACTACTTTGAGACATTACTTTATCATCATATCTTTCCTAAAAAAGAAAGTGCAACAACAAAAAAGCACAACCATGTACAAATAAAAAAATCATACATATCCCAAATGGAACATGCAGAGAGTGCACAAGCACTTATTTGAAAGAAAACCTAGCTATAACAGAATGATGTGCTACAAGAACTTGGAGGAATTACAAACTCTAAACTAATATTTACAAGAAATATACTCCCATTAGTAATAATGCTTGAGATAGATGCCATTGACTGGGATATGCAATTCTTCTTCATCCAACTTTTCAATTGGAAAGCATTGTTTTCTTTTGCATCCTGAAATCAAGTAAGGGCCACTCCATATTGCATCAAACTTGGAGTGCCTTCCTTGGTTTAGCTTCTATCTACATCCCATTTCAGAACCAAGTCTCCTTCTTGAAAAGTTCTATTTTTTGGCCTTTCTGTCAAAACTCATCTTGATTTGAGCTTGGTCCTTCTCCATTGTTTTCATGGCCTGGTTCCTTAGCTCTTCCAGCTCCATGAGCTCTACATACCTGACTTCCATAGCTGAAAACTCAAACAACTCCAGCTTACTTGATAAGCTCCAAGGTTGGTAATTCAAGGGATATTGAAACCTTTCTTCCCTTCCATAAACCAACTTGAAAGGAGAATAACCAGTTGATTTCTTGGGAGTGATTCTATCAGCCCACAAGGCTGATTTCAATTTGGTATGCCAAGTCCTTTAATTCTCATCTAGGGTTCTTCTTATGATTCTCAACAAGTTCTTGTTCATGGACTCTACTTGTCCATTACCCTGAGGGTAGTAGTTAGAAGAAGTGCTCAAGTAGATGCCATTTCTAACAACCCAATTAGATATCTTTTCTCCAAGAAAACTAAGGCATTATCTATATTATAGTGGAAGGAACACCAAACCTTGTTGTAATACCTTCGTAGAAGTCTAGAATGCTAGCTTCATTTGCTTCCTTAAGTGCAATTGCTTTTGTCCACTTAGTGAAGTAGTCTGTGGCTGTAAGAATCCATTTGTGACCTAGGATGGAACTTGGATTGATCATCCCAATAAAATCAAGCCCCATTGTATGAAAGGTTCTCAACCGAGATAGGATGGAGTGGGAGGGGCTGCTAGCTTTCTCTTTACCTATGAAGAAGGCACACTTCTTGCATTTCTTGATCCATGAGTAGCAATCATTGAAAATATTAGGCCAGTAATAACCAACCCTCATGATTCTAATAGTTGTTTCTTTTGGGGAAAAATGACCACCTACCTCTCCATCATGAAACTCATGCAATACCCTCTCTATCTGATCTATCTTGATGCACCTTAGAGGACACCATTCACATCCCTTTTGAACAAAATATTATCTACAAGAACATATGGGATGCAATGAAGTTTGAAATACCTCCTTTTGGGCTTACTCAATCCTTGAGGATTTTGACCTGTTTGAAGGAAATGTACAATATCCTGAGTCCAACAAGGAATGGGTATACCACCTGTGGTCTATTTTTTATTATCTTGCAACATCATAAAACTTCCACCTCCTCCTCTCTTGATTCAACATGTTGGTTAGAAGCTATCTTCTCACACAACCCTTTTCCCCTAACTAATTTGGTCACATTTATATCAATATCATACTCCATGACCTTGGTTATCCAACCAACTCTCTTTTCATTAAGGTCCTTGTTCAAAAGAAAATATTTTACACCAACATGTGAAACTAATAGATGAATTTTGTTATTTGACACTAGATGTCTGAATTTATTTAGACTTCTAATCACAACAAGGACATGCTTCTCAATGAATGAATATCTCACCTCATAATCCTGAAGGATTTGGATGAAGAATGTGATAGATGCTCCAGTCCTTCTTGATTTGGTTGTACTAGTATGGAAGATATTGCATTCATGCCTCCAAAAGTGTATAAAATAAAATCCTTTGAGAAATATGGATTTATGAGGGTTGGAGCCTATGTAATGGCCTACTTTATAGCTTCAAATATTTCTTTTCCTTCAACAATCCATCTGAAAACCATGGTCTTCTTCAACATCATCATTAGTGGCTTGAAAAGATGGGAAAAGTTAGGAACAAACCTCCTAACAAAATTAATTTTCCCCAAAAATTTTGGAGAGCCTTCTTATGACTTGGCAATGGAAATGCTCAATAATTCTACCCTTTCTAGATCAATTTCCAACCCTTCCTTAGACATGATGTGGCCTAAGATCTTTCCTTCATGAGCTAAGAATATACACTTTTTCGATTCAAAGACACTCCAAATCTCCTACATCTTTGGAATACTTGTCTAGAGGTGAAAGAGGTGACTTGTTGCATTCTTGAGAATATAGTGATGTCATCTAGATACACAAGAACTATCTTATTGATCAGTCCTTTGAATGCCATATCCATTTCCCTTTGGAAAGTGGCTCCAACATTTGATAGTCCAAATGGCATCTTCCTATAAGCATATGTGCCCCACTTCATGGTGAAGGTTGTCTTGAACTAGTCATCTTCTTTCACCATGATTTGATTATAGCCTGAGTAGCCATCCAATAATGAGAACCTTTCGGAACTAGCTACAACCTGCAAGATTTTCTCCATGGAAGGAAGTGGGTAGTGGTCCTTGAGAGGCCTTGTTCAAGTCTCATAAATCCACACATAACCTATTTCCCATTCTTTTTCCTAACCGACACCAGATTTTCTACCCATGAAGAGTGCTTGATTGGAAAGATGATGCTTGCTTCAATGATTTTGTTTAGTTCTCTTTTCATGAGAGGCTCGATATGAGGATTGAATGGCCTTTTCTTTTTCCTGATGGGTTTAGCTCCAAATCTAGTTCAATCATGTGTTGTGCCAACTTAGGATTAAATCCTTTCAAATCTTCATAGCTCCAAGAAAACACATCTGGAAATTCTTGAAAAGTTGTATAAATTCATATTTTTCTTGTTCAATGCTTACCTTTCCAATTTGAAGTGTTTTTCTTTCTCCAACTGAAATTGGCTCTGAATCCTCACCTTTGACCTGAATGTTTTATCTTTCCTCCATAAACTGATCATTAGGATTGAATATTGACTCTAGAGTCACTAAACCTTTGGTAGCTTATTTTCCTCAGTTGAACCACTTGATCACCATATTGTTGCTCCAATTTCTCTTGATTTCTAACCGAGAACTCAACCTCCTCCTGCAAGAAATTAATGATTTATTGATCATTCTCAAATACCTACCTATCTCATGTTATTGTTTGCACAGCTGCCTCACAATTACATGAATATGTGGCTGCAATTTATCTCTTTTAATATTTTCCACAACATCAAATGTTGCTCCAATTGTTGCAAGCCTATCCATAGCCTCATTCTTCTTCCTTGGTATGGCTTGAATATTGAACGCTTCAAAATCATCAATTTGATCCCATACCCGATGCTTGTAGGCTTTGAGAAGATCATTCTTAGTAAGCATGTTTTCCCTAACCTTGGTTGACAATTAACTCACTATCCCCAAACACTTGCAAGTTTTGTATACCCCTCTTTCTTTCCCAATTCAATCCATGTATCAAAGCTTCATACTCAGCGGTATTGTTTGAACAAGTAAACTAAAATGGAAAGCTGAGTAGTACTTCATACCTTGTGGTGAAAAAATCATTTCTCCTCCTCCAACCTTTCCTACTCCTTGAGCCATCAAAAAATAGCTGCCATACTTCATTATCACCCTTATCATCCGGTTTGGTGAGGCTAGAAGGGGTGTTTTTTCCTGTGCAAAAATAAAACTCCCAACTCAGCCTCCTCTATTTCCTTGTATGGATCATATTCATGACTTTTTTTTCCCATTCATCAAGAGTCAAATCTGGATGCCCCCAACTTTGGTATCTATTTCCTGAGTGTTTGGGAAATCCTCTTGATCAAAGGATGAGAAATTTACGTTGATTAGGCTTGGTACATGAGGCTCAATATGGAAATTTGCAATAGGTTCAGACCAGATTGTAGCCTTAGCTCCATACCTTGTTCTGAAGAGCATATGTGACCAATCAATTGATAAGTAGCCTCCAATTTTGGTCAGGTGAAGTCTCTTGACAAGACACACTATAAAGAGTGGTGGCAAGTCAATCACTGATATATCCTACTGAACTGTGACATTAGGACATGTGTGTAATGTAAGGTTTAAACCTTTTATGATCCCAACAGTCCCCACTATTTGTCCCATCTAACTGTACCACTCCTTTGGAAACCAAGTCATATTTCAAGGCCCAACTGATCTTGCAATTTGTTTCGGCATTACCAAACTACTAGCCCCGAGTCAATCATGCAATTGTGTACAAGATTGTTCCCAATAACAAAGATATATAGAATGGAGGAGGCTTCATGATTTTACCTTTTTGACCTCCATGAACTCCTTCTCTTTTGGAGCTGCATTAGTGAGCACCTTCTCTTGATTCTTGATGACTCATTTGATGTTGACCAATTCTCCATGGTTGCTTGTAACAAATCTCGTTGGCCTAATTTTCAATGATTCCCATATAGAAATTATTACATTGGTCTTCTTCATTTGATCAATAATGTTAAAAGGAGATTGATTCTCCTTCTGCCCCCTTACTCGACATGAATTTCTCCTGCACATGGGCTACTGCAACCAACACCTGAGTTGGCTTAGAAGGTAGTTTGGGCTGATTTTGAACATTTGGGGTTGCACTTGGATTGCTTAATACCCCAAAGTGTGATAGAAGGATGAGAAGTACTTGGATTAGATGACTTCCCTTCCTCTATATTTATTTTCTTAGACCTCGTGTTGGCTACCACACTTTGAGAAGGGGACTAGATTTATTCCATAAAAATCCTCAGCTTGCCAATTCACAAGTGTTGTCTCGTTTGAGGTGCTTCCTGATTAGCTACCTACTTGATAAATTTCTTCTTGGTTTGGTTCTTGAGGAACACCCATCCGTAGTCACCATCAATGCTTTGATTTAAAGCACCATTGAAGCATGTTTGCTTGATTATGCGGTTGACTACATGGAAACACCATTCATATTCTTGTGCTATGTTGTTTTGAGTTGGAACCAAGGCCCTAGATGTTGAAACTGCATTAGGGTTATATGCTTGGAATGGCCTAGCAGCTTGGGGTTGTCCTTGGTTCTGGTTAGTAGCTTGAACAGTGGCATGTTTGGCTGATATGGAGGTTTATTAGGTTGGAACTAAGGTTGATAAGGTCTAGAATTTTGAGCTTGCTACCTCTTAAGAGTTACCAACTCATTTCCTAAGTTTTGCAATTGTTTCATAACCTCTTGGAGTTCATTTGAAGGACTAGAAGAAGAAGTGGAAGCTTCATTTGAACTCTGATTTCTTGGAGTAGGGATGGGAGCTATTATAGGTGTTTGATTAGGATTAGGATTCCCCATATCTGGATAGAGAGGCATATGTGGCCTAGGTGTGAAGTTTACTACTTGAATTAGGAAATTCTCAGCTCTAATAACTATGGCATAAGCATCTAGTAGGGTTATTCCCCCATATATTGTATCATAACAAGATATATCAGAATTTAGAGCTTTAAGAAAATAGAGAAATGCACCTTCAGTTGTTGGTCTAACCACAATTGGGATCCTTTCCCATGTTCTTTGGAATCTGGAATTGAAGTCTGTCATCTTCTCAACTAGTTCCCTTTTGATTGTAGTCATCTGCACTCCAAAAGGGATAAGTTGTCATCCTCTCCCCCAAATTGGCCACAAGAGAGCTATGCACAATTGATCCCAATTCTAAATCGATCCTACTCCCAAGCCTCTGAACCAATGCAACACTTTTCCTTTGAAATAAGAATCCAACAACTTGACCACAACATCCATCTCAACAATCTCATGTATGGCACAAACATTTGCAATGTCTTGAATGTGGTCGATGGGAGTTGTGTGATTTTCTCTAGTGAAGTATGGGATATTTTTAATGTTGCTATTATCGGGACCAGATTTTGTGCATTAAGGGAAAGTGGACTGCTTCCTATGAAATTTGCATATGGGTTTGGGGGTGGCTGATTTGGTGGTTGTAGATGAGCCATCTTGAGTGGCCTGAGAACCCTAGTTGATTGAAGAAAGGTCTTCCCTAGTGGAGGTGTGGATAAATTTCTATTTGGTGGAGATGGAGACCTTTGAGTTCTTCTTCCCTTCTTTTCTCTATCTTGGGGATAAGTGTAGATAGAAAATATCCCATCTTCTCTAGTTCTTGACCTTGTTTGGATTCTTCTCATGAACTTGATAAACTTGGGCTACTGAAACCACTAGATTTGAGTGATAGAGTCACCAGATGTGTTTTGTAAAAGCCTCTAAAGGCTAGAATTTCACCAAGACACACACCCAATCTTGATAAAATTGAAAATATTGACTTTTGTCCCACCGAGCGTGCCAAAATTGTTATGTCAGAAAAATAGCACCCTAGGATTTGCACATTACAAAACCCTAATTTTTACTAACATGGGATTGTCTCAAGGTGTAGGACCTTTGAATTGAGAAAACCTCTAGAGAAGGCTGGTTCCTAACTTATTCTAATGTTGATCTACTCCTAAACTACCAATTCCAAGGGACCAGAGGAAGAGAAATACATAAATGTAAATCCTAAACTAAGGGAGGTGATAACACCAAAACAAGACTAAAGAGATTCCTAGTGAAAGTGGAAGTGGGGAATGAGAAGAAGAAGAGGAATAAAATGCCACACTCCCAAAACACATTCAAACCTCCAATCTCGTGGATCACAACAAATTTAAGCCCTACAAAGGAACACAATATGCACAATATACCTACAAAATATAATAGAAGGCAAGAAATGCAATATAAATCAATATAGGAAAGAAGAGCCACAAAACACTAATTTTATTGCTTAAAATGATGCACAATCCATTACAATATAGGCAACAAGGCAAGAATCCTTCACAAAATGCATAAATTTGAGGCTTGCAGCTCACAAAAGTGTTGGAACAATTTTGACAGAGTTCCTTTACAATTTTGAAATCTCTCCTCTCTTCCAAATGAGGGGAATTTACATATATATAGAGAAAAGGAGCTACCAACCAACATTCTTAATTAAATGCATGTACATAGGTATGCGAAGCCATGAAGGTTCACTTTACAATGGTACTTTTTTTGTATGGCAAACAAGGTGCCATGACTCATTAAATCGGTTGTTGAGCTACCTTGTACAGTGTCATTAATGTCTAGCCGTATCTGAAACTCTTTTTGTCACCGACGTAAAACCACTATCCGACACACGAGAAGAAGGGAAGATTTTTGCCAAATAGGAAAAGACTTGTCTCACGACAAGAAGAAATGTTGTCACATGACAACGAGGGAGGTCGATGCGCATGATAAGAGGCAACACCGACACGTGACAAGAATCAAGCGTTGAGATACAATAGGAAGAAAGCATTGACGCATAATAGGAAGCAAGCGTTGATACGCAACAAAAACATGGTTGATGCGCGAGAGGAAGAAGGAATTTTCACATGGTAGGAAGAAGTGGATGACGTGCAACAGAAGAAGCGGTTGACGCGCGTGACAACAAGCATGGTTGATGCACTGAAGAAGGTGTTATCACATGATAGTAAGAAGGCATTGTCACATGATAAGAAGCATGGTTGACACATGAAAAGAAGCAAGCATTGATGCGTGATAGGAAGAATGGTTGAGGTGTGACAAGAAGAAGGCATTGTCACGTGACAAGAAGAAGGATTTTTCACATGACAGGAAGAAGTGGTTGACGCACATCAACAAGGTGAACATATGTACATTTTTCCAATTTGACCATTAATGAAAATCCCTAGACCTTTAGGTTGATTCATTTTGCAAAGGGGGTGCAAAAATGGATAACTGTGGATTGTCAAGAAAATACATAGGTCATTACTTTTCCTTATGGATGGATGGGAGGATAAAGTGTGCTATCATGTGAGACTTATCGCAGAAGTCCTAATTTTTTCTAAAGAACTCAATGAGGTAGAAGAGGAATATATTTACGATAAAATGAAGAACCTAATTTTGAATTAGAAGAATTCAACGGAAGGTGAAATGTGGTTGACGTGGCCCAAAGTCTTAGCTCTACCATCATTATGCCAATTACCTCTAATCGAGTTTCTCTTGCACCGAGACCATGCAAACTTGGAAAGAATGATTATGTGCCTTCACTTTCATGTGCATGATTTGGAAGAATATTTATAGGTTGTGTTGAAAGGAAATACATCCCTTGCCATGAATCCAGGTTTCCTTTTCCAAGGGATGATGTAGTTGATTTATATACATGTTGTGCATCAACTTCCTCCTCGTAAGAAGCAAATTATTATGAAGTGGAGATTATTTCTAGATTTTTCCTAGGTGACATGAAGAGGATGCAACAATGTTGGGGTGTGTCACTCTAGTCACTCTAGTGTGTCACTCTAGCTTGTACCTTATATGAAAATTTTTATGGTTATAGTTATAGGTTTTTAATGTGATGTGATGGGTTGTATTTAGTTATGTTCTTCTCTCCCTTATTCCTCTAACTATTTTAATTATACCTATAATTAAAATTATATAAATGTAATAATAATAGTATAACTATAATGATAATAGTATAATAATTATAATTAGTTTTGTTGATCCCCAAATTAGTCTGAAAAATTCAAAAAGATCGTCCAATCCTTTTTGTGGCAGGGGAACAATGAAGATAGAAAATTTCACTTGGTCAACTGGGAAACTGTCAAACTTCCCAAATCCTTAGGCGGTTTGGGAATAATGGACCTCGCTCTTCAAAACTTTGCTCTAGGTGCAAAACTTGTTTGGAACTTTTTATCAGATGCCAAGAGGTTGGTTTTTCAAGTGCTCTCCCATAAATATCTGGAGGTTGGCCATCCTGAACTTTTGCTCTCTAGTACTGAACTCCCCAAAGGGTCCCACATTTGGAACTTCATTTGCAACTGTAAATTTTTGATCACGGACTCGGTTTCCTGGCAGGTCAACAATGGTAGGTTGACTGATTTTTGGGAGGATAGTTGGAATGGACATCCACCTTTGAATCTTATTCCCAATCTCAATAGAATTATGAATGTTTCTAGGGCCTCTTGGGGAAACTCTGTTGTTGATTATGGTCACAGACATCATGATGGCTCGCCTTCTTGGCTTTGGAAGGATATCGCCACCCTTGGCGCTTCCCCTCTCAAGACATCCTCTTTCATGGAGGCTCTTTCGTCCAGAACTACTTCCTTTAAAGATAGCGAGGATCATTTAATTTGGCTTGGTGCTTCTACGGGTTCCTATTTTGTGAAAGCAGGTTATGCAAAGCTTATTTCCATGTCTGGTAAAGGTACTCCCTATTCCTATGGCTGCTGGAATCCCTCCATCTTACCCAAAGTAGCATTGTTCAGCTGGCTTGTTCTTAAAAGGAAAATCCTCACTCACTTGCATAATATTTTGGGGATTTTCTGGGTCCTTCTAAATGTGTTCTTTGTGGGGAAGCTGATGATATTTATCATCTTCTCCTTTTCTGCACTTTTGCTTCCGAGAGCTGGAACTGGCTTTTAGCTAAGCTTAATTTAGCTTGGGCTCGTGTAACAATATCATTGATACTCTCCTTTCTTGGCCCAAGATGGGACAAGAGAGCTCCCTCAGTTCTATTTGGGCCATAGCTCCTTTCTTCCTAATTTGGCACATTTGGTGGGAGCGTAACTTGCGTCTTTTCCATGAGCAGTCTTCTGAATTGCCAGTTTTTCTTGTCAAATTAGAAGCGGCCATCTCTGAAAAAGTTAGTAAAAATAGCCATAATAATCCTCTTTTCTCCTCGTGTGATGTTGTCATCAGGAAATCTTGGCCCCTCATTAAAATCCCCAGCTCTGGTTCCATCATCAAACGTGGCCTTTCCCAAGTGGAGAAATTTCTGAAAAGGAGTGTTAAATGGTGGCCTCCCCCTTTGGGCTCTTGGAAATTGAATTTTGATGGGGCCTCTAAGGGTAACCCTAGTAAATCAGGTGCTTCGGATACATCCTCAGAAGCGATAAAGGTTTCCTTATTTCAGCTGGCTCTTTCCCCTTCGGGACTGTACGTGCAATATGGCCGAAGCTCAAGCGCTCCTGGAAGGTGTTAAACTAGCCATCCACTCTAGTTGTGACTCACTTTTCATCGAAGGGGACTCCCAAATCATCATACAGGCCATTGCTAAAGGGTTGGCCCCCTCTTGGAAACTCAACCCATTCATTTCCAACATCCTCTATTGGCTTGGGAAACTTAGCAGTTGGCACATCACACATGTTTTTCGAGAAGCTAATAATGCCACGGATCTTCTTGCCAACCAAGCGATTGATTATCCTGTAGCCATTAAAATTTCTAGTGACCCAAAGGTGTGGCGAGGGATCCCTTCTATAATTTCACATGAGTGGTTTACTTCCTCAGTAGAAATGAAACGCATCTCCCCGTGCGAGCATTTCTTTTTTAGTCATTAGCTTCGGATTCACTTGGCAATATGGTCTCCCATCCTCCGACTATGGTATTTTTGGGATTCCCCTTTGTTTATCTGTGTTGTGTGTTTCGGAAGAGGCCACGATGACTGAAATTGATTACCACCGTCTCTCTGAAGTCTTTGATACTCGTCCCTCCTCGAAGCTGAAGCGCTTATTTGTTCACTCGAGGCCCAAATCGGCTAAGTATAAAAAGGCCAGTGGAAGCCTCCACGTGTCTCTTCGGCGCACTTTTGGTATGATGCTTAAAAGAAAGATTCCCAAACGAGCGCAGGATCTCCATGTGGTCAGAGCCCAAGAAAGTTACACCGCCATTGAAAAGTCTAAGCATGGGAAGAGCTAGCGAAGCCTCCACGTGCCTCATCAATGCAACTTCAAAGGTAAAATCTAAAGGCAGGTCCCCAAACGAGCGTAGGCCCTCCACGTGTCTAGGGTCCAACAAAGTTTCTCCTAAATAGGTGGAAAAGGTAGAACACAATAGAAACAAGTGGAAAGAAAGATTCCCAAATGAGCGCAGGCTCTCCACGTGGTCGAGCTCGAGAAAGTTACAATGACCGTTTAAAAGTGTAAACATGGGAAGAGCTAGTGGAAGCCTCCATGTGCCTCATCAATGCAAATTCAAAGGTAAAATCCAAAGGCAGGTCCCCAAACGAGCACAGGCCCTCCACGTGTCTAGGGTCCAACAAAGTTGCTCCTAAATAGGTAGAAAAGGTAGAACACAATAGAAACAAGCGAAATGAGCTCAAAGATCGTGCTAGTGACTCGTTCCGTCTTCTTTGGGAAGAAAATCTCCATGCAGTACTCGCAGTACCATTAATCTTTTAGTTTTACCTCTAGTGGCTTTCCTTGGTCTCTTCCCTTCTCTCCTGTTCTTCCCCGATGTCGGTTCTTGCTAACATTGTTTCTTCTTTCTCCTTCCTCCTCCCTTCTTCTGGTTGGCTATTTTCAGCCCACCCTTCTCCCTTCTTCTTCTTCTTCTCTTTTCTTCTCTTTGTATGGTTGGGGCCTCGCCCTCCGGTTCATAGCTCTAGTCAAAAGCATTTAATAAAAAAAGAGTATAATCATGATAAAAACAATAATAATAATTTGAGAGTCCTATGATGAGTGATAATATCTAGGACTCAAACTTCATCTTTTTTTTTTTTTTTTCAGGCCAGGGCTTTTATCCCTAGGGATCAATACCAAATAAATAAATAGATAAAATTATATAACTATAATTAGAATTATTTAATTATAATAATAATAATATTATTATTATAATCATCTAATAATAGTTATAATTATTAAAATTAGAATATTACTATTACTATTATTATTATTATTAAACTTATAATAGTAATTTGAGAGTCTATGATGAGCGATAATATCTAGGAATCAAACTTCATCTTGTTTTTCGGCCACTTCTTTATCCCTAGGTATCAATACCAAATAAATATAATTATATAACTATACTAATAATAGTAATAATAATAGCAATAATAATAATAGTATTCATATTAATATTAATTGTAATATTATTATAATCATCTAATAATAGCTATAATTATTAAAATTAGAATATTATTATTATTACTATACTTATGATAGTAGGGGCTTATCACTAGCTATTAATATTAATATTAATTATAATCATTTAATAATAGTTATAATTATTAATATTCTAATTTTAATAATTATAGCTATTATTAGATGATTATAATAATATTACAATTAATATTAATATGAATACTATTATTATTATTATTGCTATTATTATTACTATTATTATAGCTATACTTTATTAATACTATGATTATAATAGTTATAATTATTAATATTCTAATTTTAATATTTTTACTAAAAAACTCATATGAGCTATCCTCCCGCAATGACTCATGTGCCCTCTAAGAAAACCCTAAACAAGAACACCATCCAAGGCAAGAACAACCATGGAAGCTACAGCGATGGCAAATAAATTGCTATTGGAGGTGGAAACCCTTAAGCCGCACAGATAATGGATTAACGTGCAAGGATCCTTCTCTCATGGTAGCAATGTTTTGGAGGAGACACTTTTTTCCTTGATTAATATGGCCTTTGCAAGCAAGGAGGTAGCGAGAAAGGAGGACACACTCTACACCCCTAGCAGTACCCTTTTTATCATATGTAACGACCCAAATAATCACACACGAACAACACAGTGAAATACAGGATAACTTTTTTTTTTTTTTTTTTACTTGCTTGACACATAACATGACGCAACATGTCGTCACCAAGGATACAACTAACACTGTGAACAACTTGATACAAGGATGGCCATAAAGGCAACACGGAAACGTTCACACCTATCAAGGACAATTTACTTTTCTTTTTGACAAGACAATATAGAAGTCCGATCACAGAACACACTTACAGTTAGGGCCAACCACAATGAAATATTCTTGAGGGTTATTTATTTTAAAAGGACATCTTGCAAGTCTTAGCTTACGTTTTCAAGGAGGCTCAAGATATGATTCGTATAATTCAACTTGCCAAGCCAAGATTTATTCCTTTGACACTGAGTAATTATCTTTAAATCTTCTCTATTATGACATTTGTTTGTTTAATTCATTTATCGAGAAAAAGGAGTATTTGAATTCCACAAGGCCATCTGCTCACCACTAACGCTACTAAGATTCGTTCTTGCCCACAAGACAACATGGTTTTAAGCTCAACACACTTAAGAGAAGGGATACAAGGTGCCTTGGAAAGGGTTAGAGGGAGAAGGTCGAGATGAAACATTTTTAGGACCTCATTAGTTATTGCCGAGTATTAAATTTAAGCTAGGGCTCTTAACCGAATTAAGAACAACTTTACTTAGGCTTCACTAAAAGTATTAACAAGGAGTAAAAGAATTTACTTTCCAAATGGCTGAGAGATAGATTGTGTGGTTTCAAAATTGTTTTCTCCTATTTATTAAATCTTATTATCTTCCAAAACTAACCATAGATTTCCTTTAAGTTCGTTTAAGAATTCCACCATGAAAGGAATAGTGTTCATTAGTGTAGCTAGGGGTATCAAGTTATATAATGTTACTTGCAATGATAGTCCTGCCCTTGATTACTCAAAGAATTTCTTGCTCTCAAGTTGGTGACCCCTACGTTACTTTATTTGAATACAACTTTTAATTTAACTTCCTGAAGTATTAAACAATCCCATGTTAGTTTACTTATGACACTTTATTACTAAGTCATGGCAAGGTTTAACTCAAAATTTATTCTCAAGGCAAAGTTGAAGCAACACTCATTTACGAGAACAAAACAAGATTACATCATTTCTTAAAATACTGATACTCCACAAGTCACTCAACCACAATAACCAAATTTTCTTATAATTTCAATGATGGGCACACAATACAAGGTTTCCAAATTTCAGATGATAAGTCCACAATACATTATACTAAGACATTAATCCTCTTCTAAACTTTCCACCTGGGCTAACAAAAGTTGATCAACATAAAAAGGTTTCGAGCAAAGGATCTTGTCAATAACCGAGGTTGATGAAAAAGTCTACAAATCTAGCCCTCATCTACACGCAAGATCCATCAAGCAAAAATTTTCTACAAGTCGAGTTCACGGGCCACGAGAACCGAGCAAGATAAGGCTACACAAAACCACCATAACTATTATCTAACAATATCACGAAAAGGAAGCACTTTATTACAAAATTGGTCCAAACCTTTAAACACTATTAACACATCAAGTTAAGATAAAGTATTCATCATGCCAATCAAGAAGGAGAAGACCTTGTACTTCAGTTATAAGTAATAACAACGAAAGTATAGCAATCGTAAGAGAATGGCCCTCGCCCTATAAGGAGAAAACAAACAATCTAGCAAAAACAAAATTCCCATCAAAGTAATTAAACAATAATTACAAGATTGAGATTTGATATAAATAGACCAACCATCTAGAAATTTATCAAAGGTACCAACACATAGGATAAAATAATACATTTCTAAAAGAACAAAAGTTGATCGGCCCAAGAAAGGGGAAACACGGGTTCCAAAATTTAACACAAAAAGTCATGTATAAATGAGTTTCAAACCGAAATCAAATAGAGTAAACACACAACATAAGTTTCAAGCGAAGGCATAGTATACTAGTTTTGACCATTAACTACAAATAGATTTACCAATCATCCAGAAGGGTCAAAGTCTTACAGGCTAGTAGCAAACACGCGAGAGAAGAAGGGAGTTCCATCAAACAAGAGTATACAATAATGTCATCAACAATTTTATAACACTAAAGATTTGCAAACTTCCACAACAATTCTAATGTTTGATTAATTTAAAATAAATTATCCATTTCCCGAAACAACCATATTTTAAGGCAACCCTTGGTAACATAGTCAACCGTCACACAAAGATACAAACATAACTTCTAAGTGACATTATCAAAACAAAACCTTCCGCTATGAATCCATAAGACTATCAAATGAAAGCTGAGTTTTTCCCGAAGGTTAATCACATTTAAGGAAATTTCCATCACAAACTATTACGGTAATTACGTGCATAAAGACCGACCAATATTAATTAATAGCGTTAACATTACAAAGGAGAAATAATGCAAGTTAGGAAAACTAGAAGAGCGCCATCAACAACAATTCCGAGAGGGGGATTAGACCAAAACTATTCTAGTGTCAACGAGGTACTGGATTCGCACAAAGAAACCTCGAGCTTAGTTGATCCGAAAGGCTAGTTATGGTTCAAGTTGCCAGGGATGGTCAAGGTACTTCCTGAGGATGGCCTTAAAAGCCAAGAATAAGATGAAAGATAATATAAGAGTCTACAACCGCGAGACGGAAAACACATTGCACACAAACCTTTTCATTCTACAAGTTTTAATACCAAAACTCTAAGCTGGCTAGCCCACGCATTGCTCACACAATCCTACAACCTTTCTTTCTCGATGCCAAAAGGTTATCAAAGGGACTTGCGAAGGGGCTAACAAAAAAAAACGTCAAAAGACAACTTGGGTGCTAGGGAGGGGCTTCATAGTTGTCGTAAGCTTACTTCCATGATATCGAAATTACTAGTTGATCAACATAATAACTTGCAACTCAAACGCAGAGAAGAATAAATACATAAACCGACAGACGAAGGTCTATCACTCGGGCAAGAGAAACATAACACCCAGAGGAGAAAGCACACGCATCCTTTCGACCAATATACTGACAACGATAAAAGCAAACACACGAAGAGACAAGCAGAAAGGGGAAATCTCCCATCATGACATCCAACTGACAAATCAATGCAAGGAAAAAGTGGTTCGATTTCGCAATAATTTTAAATATAATAACAGTAGAAAGTGTAGAAATATCTTGCCTTTTTCTCCAGATTCAGCTTCGCCCTCCTACCTCTTCCATTGCTTTGGATGAAAACTTGAGCTTTTCGTCGGTGAGCTTCACGCCGGGAGTAACTCTGTGCCAGACGGAGCGTTTGGGCTCGTCTCTGGCAAGCTGTTCGACATCCTTGATGCTGTGAAAGAAAATGACCAGTCTCATTGAGTACTCTGTCTTTACCAATCACCCTGTCTAGCTCTTCTTGAGCTTTCTGCTGTACGCGAGGATTGCGAACAAGTTCAGCCATGGCCCATTCCATAGTTATGGCTGTTGTATCCATCCCTGCAGTGATCATGTCCCAAAGGAGACCAATTATTGTATCCTCACTGAGATCATATTTTTCTTGTAGTGTGAGCAGTGCATCCACAAAATGTTGTTTAGCACCACTCTTCTGCCTAGCCAGAGTGTGCTCTTCCATAATGGCTTTGGTGAGTCTATCTCTCTTGGCACCATGCTTAGCAAATGCACCTTCTTCCAAAGGGAACATCCAACGGAGATAGGGAATGTGTTCAGCCATAGTGAGGGAAGCTCCCAGCTTTAATCCTGTTCCAACTATTTCCTTAAATTCCAGTCCTTGTGGATCCATCTTCCCTTCTTCGTTTACAAACCGCTTTCCAAAAGCAATCCTGGTGATGTTGTTGAATGCCACAGCTGACAGATATTTCTTAACGATCAAAGACTTACCTGTGCCTTGATCCTTGAAAATGGAATCAACCATAGCAGTAACCTCATCTTCCCTCACAGCTCTGAGCGACTCCAACCTCTTGGGGGTGAAGAGTTCGAGAGTACAAACCTTCCTGACCTTGACACAATGAGGGCCATAGTCAGCCCAAATCAAGTCCTGGCCGTTTCTACTGAACTTTTCAGCTGATCTTGATCTGGGTCTGTCAGCCAGCTGCTGATCATGCTCCTTGAGAACCTCCTTGGCCAGCTCTGTATTGCAGACTATCACATTGAGCGTGGATCTAAACCACACAGACATAATAGGACCATATTGCTTAGACCATTCGGAGAAGCACCTGAACCTCACAGCCCCTATATCAAGCAGATTACCCACAATAGGCAATCCTCTCGGCCCTGGAGGAAGCCTGTATCTCTTCCACTGCACCAGTTTATACACAACCGCTACCACCACCGCTAATATCACAATACCACCCACAACACCCATTATGATCTGCCTCCCTACTATGATGTATGCTAAACAGCCGAAGCATCAGGAATGAAACAGGGGCCAGGAAAATCAAGGCCATAAACGTCGTAGAAACAAGAACTACCAAACACAATACTCCACTTATTACCCTGAAAACTGTTAAGGGCCTATGAGCTTTAACCTCTCAATTCTCCAAAGATCTCTTTTTCTCTGTACAACTTTGACTTTTGTTTAAGCCATTTAGTTCACCATTAGTTTGGGAATCTCGAGTTTCCAGGTTTTGAACGAGGGTAACTTGAGAATGTCTCCATCCAAGTTGGAGTTTATCTTTCAAAGAGGCATAAACAGCTTGTGCTAACGTGGTTTTCCCAGATCCGCCGAGACCGTAAATAACCACGGCTACGACAGGCTTAGCATCTTCCCAATCGAGCAGTTGCACGACTTTGGCGATCTGATCGTCTATTCCAACTGCATCGTTAGGCGGAGGAACTTGTGGCATTCTGCTGACCATGCTGCTTTTGTAATGAGAGGCTGTGATTAATAGAAGGAGCTGCTGCCGCTTTTCATCCATTTGAGTGCCAACGTTTTCGAGGACGACTTTGTCTGATGAAGCTGAGAGAAAGCTTGGAAATCCTTTTCTTTCCTTTCACCCTCGCCAACGGGAACAACCGTCAATGGAGTTTTCAGGCACTGCATATGCCAGGGGCTCACGCAGCTATTACACAGTAAAACAAGCAGAACGGTTTCAAAAGAGGATCATAGCAATAAATTTCATCAGGTCTCCTGGTAACTCTCTCACTGTCACAGTCGATTTTGATAGAAATATCTTGAAGGAGAATCCTGAATTTGAGGATGCATTCGATCTGTAGCGTATAACAACATAGTTGGGACAAAATGCTACATTGCACACTAGCTTGTAGCTTCATCTAACCACCACGTCAAACCAGACTCACGCAGCAACCAAGGGGCAAAGAAAACGTGCCAGGAGGAAGAAAAAATGTGCCTAACACCCACCTATATGCATTGAAGGAGAATCCAAAAAGAGATCATGGTGAAGAAAAACGACTCCACCGACTCCTCACGCAAGACAGACATGACAGTCAGTACAGTCGGCAGGTTGGGGTGGTTGGGAGGAGGCCAAGGTGGCAGAAACGGGATTCGATGTCCAACGTGGCATTACAATAAGAGTCATGTTCTGTCATATATTTGCAGTGGAGCTTGTGTGCAATTGTTATCTTCTACGTGCAAATTGGAGAAGGGTCGTGTGTGGCTCAATTAGCATGCATGTTTGTAATAATCTTCACTATATTAGAGATTCAAACAAAATACATTTAATGTATTGTTTCAAGCTATGTAAGGATATAAAAGTGTGTATCGAAGAATCTAAGTGCATTACATCATACATGCGAAATAGTGGCGAGGACATGGCGATGCATCTAGAGACACACAACCCTCTCTTCGGATGCGATATGGGAGAAGCAGGGGACACAGGGAAAGGGTTTGGTGGAAAATATTTTACTGCTATTGTTTCCAAATAGGGGTTAGATAAACCTCTTAGTCTATCACTAAATACTCCAATGCTCAAGTTTAGGGAAGATCTCCTACAAAAGGTTCACAAGGTTGAGGAGGGTCTTTGTCACCTTGGTCTCATCTCTGATTCCACAAGCTTTGGCCCAAACTAGCTAAGTTCCATGATTGGATAGCCTCAAGATGGCGGTAGAAGATCAAGAGTAATATTGAACTATACCCATGTGCTAAAGTATACTTCATTGTTTGTTTTAAAACCCCTAAAGACATGGAATTTATTTTTGATAATTTTTGGGTTTGGGGGACCACGGTCTCATGTTTAAACCATGGTACACGTCTTTTAACCTTCTAAAAGACTCCTTCGACACCTACCCCGTCTAGGTGTGACTATTAGGGCTTCCATTACAGCTCCGGGAGTAGAGCTTGCCTTATCATTGGGATACCCTTGGGTTCAATGTGAAAGTTGATGAAAACACTTTTGGCAAGACCCATACTACCTTTTCTAGAATCATTGTAGACATCGACACCTCCCAAGCTCTACCAACCGAAATAGATATGAAAATCAACGAGAGACATTGGATACAAAGGGTAAGACTACGAGGGTATAGCCTTAAGATGTCGCATGTGTTGTAAACATGCTATCTTTTGATGATTTTGAATATTCCAAATACAAAGAATTGTGCCCTACCCTCACTAAGGGTTACACTCCTATCAAGAAGCTTAAAACCATTATTCCATTCCACATGGATGTTTGTAACAAGGATCGGTGGTGGATAAAGCGCAAGAAAGGAAATACCAAACCAAAATCAACCATCATTTCGAACAAGGTTTGAGTCTTTCCTTTTTAATTTCAAATGTACATTTTATCTAGGCCGAAGCCTTCTATTTCAATGTTGATTTTAGGTCGTTGGTTGACTACGGGTTAACTATGTGCCGTCTTTGTCTTGTTTTGTTTCTGTTTGGCGGTTGGCTGCCTTTCTTCCTTTTCTTTCTTTTCCTATATGAGTTTTTAGACATTTTCTCTTCTACACTTTATTTCTTTTCCTATATGAGTTTTTAGACATTTTCTCTTCTCGCACGTTATCAGAACCCCTACGTTTTGACCCTTTTGTTATCCCGGGGTAAGGTCCCCTTCAAAACCTTTTACAAAGAACTAAAAAAATAGTTATAATTATTAAAATCGAATATTATTATTATTATACTTATGGTCCTAATTATTATGCGAAGTAACGGATAATAGTAGGGGCTTATCACTAGGTATAAGCGATATGAAATTAATAAATAAATAAAAATATAACTATATAACTATATTAATAGTAATAATATTAGTATTAATTGTAATATTATTATAATTATATAATAATAGTTATAATTATTTATTAAATTAGATTATTATTATTATTATAATAGGGCGTTATCCTTAGGAATCAATACGAAATAAATATAATTATTTAATTGTAAAATAGTTTTAATAATTATAACTATTATTAGATAATTATTAATAATATTATTATTTATTATTATAATTATCTAATAATAGTTATAATTACTAAAATTACATTATTATTATTATTATTATTATTATTATTATTATTATTATTATTATTATTATTATTATTATACTTATAAATATTATAAGTACAATTATTACTACAATTATTGTAATTATATTAAATAAATAAATATAATTATTTAATTATAAAAATAGTTTTAATAATAATAACTATTATTAAATAATTGTTAATAATAATATTATTTATTATTATAATTATCTAATAATAGTTATAATTACTAAAATTACTTTATTATTATTATTATTATAGTTATAACATTAATTAATATAATTACTAATATTTTAATTATTAAAACTATTTTTATAATTATAACTATTATTAGATAATTATTAATAATATTATTATTTATTATTATAATTATCTAATAATAGTTATAATTACTAAAATTACATTATTATTATTATTATTATTATTATTATTATTATTATTATTATTATACTTATAAATATTATAAGTACAATTATTACTACAATTATTGTAATTATATTAAATAAATAAATATAATTATTTAATTATAAAAATAGTTTTAATAATAATAAC
Source organism: Taxus wallichiana var. yunnanensis (assembly GCA_018340775.1). Lineage (NCBI taxonomy): Eukaryota > Viridiplantae > Streptophyta > Pinopsida > Cupressales > Taxaceae > Taxus > Taxus wallichiana. Next base: position 162,227,377 of record CM031233.1, on the reverse strand, counting down.
TATTATTAAATAATTGTTAATAATAATATTATTTATTATTATAATTATCTAATAATAGTTATAATTACTAAAATTACTTTATTATTATTATTATTATAGTTATAACATTAATTAATATAATTACTAATATTTTAATTATTAAAACTATTTTTATAATTATAACTATTATTAGATAATTATTAATAATAATATTATTTATTATTATAATTATCTAATAATAGTTATAATTACTAAAATTACATTATTATTATTATTATTATTATTATCATAGTTATAACATGAATTAATATAATTAATGATATTTTAATTATACTACTCTAATTATAATTATATTTATATTATTTAACTATTTAAATTTAATTTTTAATATTATTGTTATTTAATTATAATAATAATACCAATAAAATTATTATTGTTATTTACATTATTATTATTATCATTATTATTATTGTTATTTAACTGATTAATTTTTAATTTTTATTATTTTTATGACTAATTTTCTTTTATTAATTTTTTTAAATGTTTGTGTGATATATTTATTAGTATTATTAAAATATGAATAAATTATAAAGTTGATTATAAAGATAATAATTAAATATTATAAACTTTTAAATCTTATATTTATAATTTAAATTAATCATAATATCAAAATTATAATAAAAACAATTAGAATATTTTTTTCAATTTTAGATAATATTTGTTTTTTTTAAATTAATTGTAATAAGTAGTCCTAAAGGTTACGAAATTTGTAGGTAATAAACTAGCAAAAGCATCCATATGTGCTTTTGAGAGGCCGATAGGCATATAAAAGACAACCACCAAAAAAAATCAATTACAAAGAAAGTTGTCTCTAAGAAACCTATCAACAATTAGATATGAACTAATAAAAACACCCTTTTAGTCCTCTTAAAATTCATTAAAAGAATCAAAATATCATTCAAACGTCGATAATATAAAATTCATTAAAAAAATCAAAATATCATACAAATGTCAAATTAATATATAAATAAATTTTACTATATTTATAATTGTAAAATTATATAGATATTAATAATATTATAAAATCTTAAAATGCGTTATAAACATATAATTAAATGTATAATCAAATATTATTATAAATAATAAAATAAATAAATTTCAAATACACTTATAAAATATAATGGAAATATTAAATAAATATTAATCTATTTAAAATATACAAGAAAATATTATTATATTTATAACTATAAAATTATATAAATATTAAATATATTATAAAAATAAAAATATAATACAAACAATAAACTAATGTATGATTGGAATATAAAAATAAATATTAATATATTTAAAATATGAAAATTATATAAATACGATTTCAACATAAATATATATTTTCCAACGATGTTAAAATTAAAATGTTTATAATCACATGTCATTCACTCCTAAATTTTAACTTTAAAAATAAATATAAAAACATTCAAATATTAACAATATTGTTGTCATTTTACTGCGATGATACATTCAAACATTGAAGAATTATTTTTAAAAAACAACATAAATAAATATAAAATCATTTTTGGCCCACATATTGAAAATGTGAATTCTTAAAAAATGTCAATAACTATAAAAATGGAGGACAATTAAGTATGGTATGTATTCAAGCATAACAATTAAGAATATAAAAGCTCATCCACATAAAACCTTATTGATATAAAACTAAAAAAAAAAAATCTGATCTAAAAACTTTTTGTTCAAACGAATCTACAATAATTTTGATCATATTTTCCTGTAATAATTTTTAAATATTTTAAAATTATTTATTCCAAAAACATCATTTTTCTTTGTATATAATTTTCAAATTTGTGTATATAATTTTTAAATTTATTTTTTATGTTATGTTTAATAATATTTAAGTGTTTATTGAACTGAGAGTTGAAATTTTGGCGTTCCTGTGTATATAATTTTCAAATTTATTTTTTATTTTAATAAAATTCAAATTAAGTGTTTATGTAATTTAACAGTTTAAATTTTCGTGTTTAAAAATCCTAGAACTATAATTTCCGAAAACTATAATTTCCGAAAACAGTGTGTTGAATATTATAATAGTATCTATTACAAAAAATTTAATATTTCTGCTCACTAAAATCAACAAAAAGAATATATTCGAAATTTAATGTCTATACCAAATGCGGGGGATCTAACAATATATTCGAAATGAACCAAGCGAAAATACGTTTTCGCAAGAACAGGGAAACATAATCTAATGTTTTTGCATCCTCTAAAGACACAGTGTTATTGGAACGTTTTTGCATTTAACGACCGTGAAGAATATAACGTTAGTTTGGGTTATCATCACACAGGCCAAATAAAGGTTAGTGTTAAGAGAATCTAGGCCATAATTAGTTGGGGTCATACAAAATTAATCTGGGTCATCATCATGCAGGCCATACTTAATTAGTTGGGGGTCATTATCACACTGGCCAGAAAAAGAGCTTACAGATCATAGTTGTTGCAAATTAGCAATAACAAGCATTTTTGCGGTCCTATCTACAGAAGATAATAATTAATAATCTATTAAAGTACTGAACTACAAAAGGCTTAAAATTTTGTCACTAGCACATACCTTTAAACCCTTCCATGAACCACATATGGATTGTTGGTTTTAAATCATTACAATTTTTATATTATGTTGAAACCCACAAGGTAAATGAATGCACATTCCAAAAAATTAGGAAAGTGAATAACAAAAAGGGTAGTTGAAATTTAATAAACAACCGAAAGATAATACATTTAAATTTGCCCTACCTCATTATTCCTGCCCCAACAAAGATAAAAGATATAACGGACATACAGTTGCAATGAAGATCACAAAGCTGAACTTTCTTTCATACAGAATATATCAATCACTGAAAAACTCTGCACACAAAAATTATAAAACCTAATTTATCCAATATATTATTAATCCTAATTTTTAAAATAAACTGCATCTTCTGTATCAAAACTCTGCTCACTGGAAAAAAATATAAAAGCTAAATTATCAAACATATTATTAATCCTAAAATTTTGAAATAAATTGCATCTTCCGTATCAAATAAAGGCATGAATTTTAATATCAATGACAAAAAAATGTGACAAACATTAACAAATTCACTTCTCTAGCTGAAGCTAGCATGGCCATTTTAAGCCCACCAAAACAGAATCAGCTATATATTTCTAAAATCTAGTACAGAACACGTAAACAATATTTACACTTAAAAATTTATTGAAACATGGTACAGGACACGTCCAATACTTCCCTCTAAAAGTGTAGCAATGTTTATCCATGACAAAAAAATTGGTAGTGAAGAAAATAAAAGTTATAACCAAATGCAAGCAAGTAGAGCACAAAAATAAAGAGAACTCCAGAATCTGAACTAGATCAATAAACACTCCATAGTTGATTAAATGTGTTATAATACAGCATTAAACCCTGTTTCAGTGAACTGCTTTCAATCATAAATAATATATGCTGTTATGACCCTGAAAAGAGTACATGGAGACATAACCCTGAAAAACACTAGATCGGACCATTGTACAGGAGAAATCTAACCTGCATTTTTTAACTTCAGAGATTATCATTGTACATTACCCCATTTACCTTCAATTATTATTTGTAATCTAGAAAAATTATAACCCTAATTAGATTGCATTTCTCATTTTGACTATCTGACAAATTGAAGGGCGTTATAAAGAAATACAGAGCACCTGTTCATCTACAAAACAGAGCACCTCTTCATCTACAAGAAAAATGGTACGGAGCGTCTGTATTATTCTCGGAACATAATAGTACGATTTTGAAACTTAGATCTATTTTTAATTAGTATATTTACTATACGAAGCTCGCCTAAAAGGAAACTCCTTTGTATAGTGATATATCTTACAAGAAATTTGACAATTCCCAGGACTGTAACACTCACAGTGCTTACAAAACATTAAAAACTAATATAAAGTTTCTGTAAATTAAAATGCCCTGTATTTTTCTTACAATATGGTAAAAACATTACAGAGATATACAGACCTTGGAGATTTGGGCAGCATTGAATGTAGCGTATTCAGGAAATCATCAAGTTTCTTCCTCCTCTCTGCCATGACATTCAGAAAATAACAATTATAATCCTAAATACAACAATAAACATTTCATTGCATTGAATAGGTTTTAAATCCTAAAATACATATATTAAACCATGTATCAGTAAAATGCTTGATCGAAAAAATGTGTAACTCTGAACCTTGTTAAGGAGGAACCTAATCTGTGTGTTCAGATTTAGAAATTGTATTTAAACCCTGTACATATCTATATTTCCCTTCAAATATTATTTGTTAGCCGTACCCAACAATGGTAATCAAATGAAACATATGGCACCACTAACAGGGGAAAAATAGATCTAAACCCTGTGCAGTGAAAGCCAACAAAATGTTGAACTAACCAGATCTGAAGCCCTCTGAGTTAAATATAGGTGCATTTATAACAATACATTCAAACCAACAAGATTTAAACCCTGTTCGGCACTTACTCACATTGGATTTACAAAAATCGAACGAACCATATCTTGGCTGTACATTTTACCAAATGAAATTTCCTAAAACTAACCCACGGAAATTAAACCAAAAAGCCCTAAGCGGTAACCACAGCACACAGAAGAAACCTAAACTACTGTAGCATGTTTCGAAATGTGAGATCCTAATCTGGAGAATGATGCTAGAAACGTAAAAATATTTATCACGCATTTACATCAAAAGTTCAAAGAAACAGTGAACGGTTAAAGTAAATTACCGTAACGAAGACGCATCGTTGAGTATCTACCTTCGCTGTTCTCTTGCAATAATGTTCAGACCAAAAAAAAACCCAAATACACATATAAATTAAAAAAACAGAGCACACATATTCAGACCCAAAAAAGCCCAAATACACACATAACAACAACACAGAAACACAGAAAAACTTAAAAAATCACATATAAAATACAAAAGACGCACAGAAAATGTTGAGAAAAAAGCAACTACTCAAAATACAAGCAGCAGGGCCCTACACGCAGACTCCGGACTACAATAAAAATGCAGTAAATCCAAATAAAAATGGGATTGAGGGATGGGTCGGAGTAAGTTATATAGAACTTTTTGCAACGGCTCTTACATCTTAGCTTTTTCCCCCAACAGTCATCCATGCACCTTTACACCTGTCTTCCAGCGGTAACGGACATATAGGCTCCGCTCCCTGCAGATAATATTTGAGTCGAATCTTCTAGATGTTAAGAGTATTTTTAGGCAGGACTGTGCTTTATTTAGCACCATAAACTTGATATTAATAACATTAAATCTTAAGCATTATGAGAGTACCCGCTGTGGAATAAAATGATAAAACACTAAATTTCAAAAAATTGTTAGGTATTTGCGCCCTTCAAAGAAAATATTTTCAACACTTTAGCCACACGCATGAATTCTTGACCATTGTTAGGCAGTGGACTATTGTTTTCGCCTATTGCTATTAGTTGGAAGGCAGTGGGGCGGTGCTTTGGGAGTGGTTGATTTATTTGATTTCCATTTTTTTCGCGAAGGTTGTTTTCGGCTGCAGCTATTAATTTGCATGAGGCTGTGTATACAATACAGTTTAGGTAATGTTTTTGTTAATATTTGACCGACTATTGGTACTCTAAACGTGTATTATTTATTTCTGTGCTCGCTGATTCGCTGAATGTTATTCCCTCATTGCTGCACAGATATACGCCTGTTTTATTAAAGTTTTATTTGTCAATTAGCATTTGCCATGTGCTCTTGATTCAGGTATTTTTTGTCTACCTGTTGTCATTTGCATGCTGGACACAGGTGGCTCGCTGCATGCAATAGAGACAGGTGGTTTTTTTCATGGAGATGATATTTGGGCTTTCACCACACTCAATTCTTGTCTGCGACCAAGTTCCAGGCCTGCAAAATCACAAAGACAGTGAAACCCTAAACCGATTGGCTGAACTATCGGATTGGAGACAGTGTGCATAAATGAGGAAGCACAGTAATGTATGCCATTTCAGTGGGGATGCAAGCTGTAATTATTTTTCAACTAAACATAGGGTAATCTGTAAATTGGAGTGTAGGTCAAGGATTGTCTTAGTATCATGTTTAACATTCATTAACTCTCCATTGATGTATACCTCGTAAATTAAACTGAAATCCCAGTTTTGATCTTACCTCCATTATTTTGTATCAGTTCTGCTCCCCGTGAACAACCCTACTTTGTCAATCAATCTGTTGTTCAACCGAACATGCCATAGGATTTATTGCCTTCAATTGCAGCTTTGATTGCCTTCCATTGCTCTGAATTGTTCATCGGTCTATATCAACCCATACTTTGTACATTTGATGGCACCATTCTCTTCTCACCTGTCATTTCCTGACCCAAGTTGCCCTTTGATTTCCCCTTGTCATAGGTGTCAATTTAGGATTTCTCTGATCCTGAACAACAGCTGCATATTACATTTCCTCATCTGCTGCTCCACGGTATTGGTGCCATTTCTAGTTTTTTTTTAGTATTTTTGCATCTAATGGCACATTGTATAAAAAGTAATACATATCTTCCATCAAGTTTGCATCCAGGTAAATAAGCTATTGGCTAAGGACACCCCTTCCATCAATTTAAATCAACCATGCAGAATAATACCAAAAATTTGAAAGCTCTGTTATTTTCAAAGAAGGTTGTTTATTCGCATGCATATTGTTTTTTATTTTCTATGCAAAGTCAAAGAACTAATTTGATTATACCAATATCTCAGCTAGCTCTTTGTATACGTTGTAGAGCTGGTTTTATATTTATTCATTTTTGTTAGATTAATTTCTGTTGTTTAGTTACTTCAATGTTTTCACTCGGCATTTTTTTGGAAGTCTGAATGCGAGATGAAAATGTTGGAAACTTATGCGAAACAACTTGTCTTTACATGACTAAAAACTCCCATAGCCTTAGAGTTGGTTTTTTAGTTTTTCTATTATCACTTACTTGTTGACAAGTTCTACGGAATAAAATGTATTTTCAGTTTTCAGTTTACATATTGACCCTCTTGAATTTGAAAATGATGGCTAACCTGAGTTTCAAATATCAAATATGGTTCAGTTGCATTGATAGTGAATGGTGTTATACATGCTCCAGACTAAGGTCATGGCGGAATGGACATACTTGCTTAGATTGTGGCAAACTTTATGTGAATCATTAATTTCCATGGCACTCCTTGAGATCACATCTCTTTGAGGCATTCTATCAAACAGTTCACGTGCATTTTCAACAAATTCATATTGTGCATATCCTGCAATCATGGCATTCCATGAGCCCACATTTCTTTGAGGAATTTTATCAAACAGTTCACGTGCCTTGTCTATGCTTCCACATTTTGCATACATGTCTACCAGGAGTTGCAGTGAACTACATCACCAAAATTCCTATATCCATTATGCTTTGATGGATGTCCATACCATGTTCCAAAGCTGCCATTTTGGCACAGAAGGGAGGATGCTGACAAAGGTTGTGGAATTTGGCTTCACATCTACCAATTGCAATTGCATGAATGTTTCTAAGTAATTATAACACATTTTCAACAAATCCATTTTGGGCATATCCTGCAATCATTACTGTCCATGATACCACATTTTTTTGAGGCATTCTATCGAATAGTTCACATGCCTTGTCTATGGTTCCACATTTTGCATACATGTCTACTAGGACATTTGCAACCACATCTGACAAAATTCCTCTATCCTTTATGCTTTGATGGATGTCCATACCCTATTCCAAAGCTCCCATTTTGGCACAGGCTGGGAGTATGTTGGCAAATGTAAAGCTGATCGAGTGGTTAAGACCTGTTTGTTGCATATGGTGAAACAATGTGACTGCCTTGTGAGGATAACCATGTCTTCTGTATGCTGCAATAATTGTATTCCATGAGAAACTGTCTCGTTCTTTCACTTGGTTGATGTAGTGCCCACTTCCCTTCGACACCATTTTGATTTGTTGTTTTCATTACTGGTTACTTCACTTATGGATTTATTATAGCTTCTTTGATTTAGCATGCTAGTAGATATCATAGACACTGAATTGTTATTGATTTGATCCTTATATGATGCATATGGTCTACTGGAGACATTTGATGATGATATTGGTATACTTTTGACATGGTTATTTATCTTTAATTCTGACATGTGATATATTTAGTCATATTGGGTAGATCTTGATAATTGGATTAATGTGATGATCGTTTTGACATAGATGAAATGTGGAATAGAAATGTGCTATAAATTGTAAGTGATATCATATTTGCATAGATGATAGTAATTCATGTATAGTTGATTTTAGATTATATTGTATATTTGGCATGAATGTTTTAATGCGGCCACGAGGCCGAAGGAGGTATTCTCTGTTTTGCAGGTATATTATATTCACAACAATATCGGGGGAGTGGAGACCAACCACATCGAAATTCGAGAAGAATCCAACTAGGGTCACCGTGGCAACATGTAATTGTGTGTGTGTTAGAATTATTTGGTTAGGGGAAAATTGTGACCTAGGGGTCATGTGTTGTTTTGTTTTAATTTTCCCTTTCTATTATGTTAGTATGTGTTTCCTCTTAGTAAGTGAAATTTTACTTGTTTTATTATTTATATTTTTGGATTGGTGTTTACCCTTTTATTAGTCATGGGTTGTAGTGTCTTAATTAAGTTAATTTGAAATTGTGTTAAACTAATTAAAATATGTGACCAAAAAGGAGTTCATTTATTAGGCTTGATTTACTTTGGATTTTGTGTTGAGTGATGTGTGTTTGAGTTTTGAGTGTAGCACACTCTACCCCACATGGGAAACTCGAATTTGGCCTTAGAGGCCAAATTTGGAAGCTTGTGGGACAAGTCAAACTTATCCCACACCTCTTAAAAGCCCATGTCAACCCTACCTATGGGTTGGGAGGTCAAATTTAGGCTCTTTTAGGTGTTTTGGGGGGATAAAAAGGTAAAATGTTAATTACACTTCCTTTCAAATATTTAATTTTGTCCTTTGAGGGGAGTGGGCTTAGATGGAGTGTGTAAGGTGCTTGTCATTCCTCCAACCACTCATTAATTGTGCATTGGAATATGAGGTTGACCAAGTGATGTGGAGTGGAGAGGAAATGAGGTGGCATCCTACTTGGAGCCACATCACCCCTCCCTCTTCTTTCTCTATTTATTGAATTCTTGTTGCTTGTTTTGGGGTTGGATGATCATTTTTAGTCTCTTGAATTTTTGGAGAGTGGGAGGATTTTTGAGGGAGTTTGTGGATTTTCTTTGGAGCTTGTGGATACTTGTTGATTTTTGGAGCTTGTGGATGCTTGCTTGATCTTTGGAGGAGTTTGGAACTTCATACTTGGAACAAGCTCTACCATGGAAAGGTAGGAGCTTCACCTTTGTTTATATTATGTTATTGTTACATGTATGTGTGTATATGTTTGTTGAATGTTTTTTTTTTTGAAATGCTTGTTGGGTATGGGTAGAATGCCTAAGTTGGAAGTGGGAGGAGACTATGGGGAGTTTATTTGAGGGAGGCATAAGAGATCATGTTCTTGAGGAGGGAGTTTGGGTTGGGTGCCCACCTAGTATGAGAAATTCTTGCAATTTCTTCTTGTTCTTACTTTGAGGGTGTAATGCCACTGGGCATCGAACTCTCCTTTTCTACTTGCGGCTTGGCTTTCCCTCCCAACCACCTACCCGCGATTATGGCCGTCTTGTCCGTCCTTGCGTGAGGAAAGGGGTGGAGTCGCGTTTTTTTTCTTGCCGTGATCTCTTCTGGGATTCTCCTTCATGCGTATGGTGGGTGTTGGGCGCAGCGCATTAGTTGTCATGGAGGTTAGTGAAGCTACAAGCTAGCTAAACAGGCTATCCAAATATGTTGTGGTCTCCTCGGATTCAATGCATCCTCAAAATCGTCTTTGTCTGCATGATGCAGGCTACGGTGGAGCGAATCTGAAATTCTCCTCGGAAAGTGCCGTGAGGAAGCTTTTGGCGATATGCACGGCTACGGGGGTAGAGAGGTAACTTATCACGAGAAAATCAACGGCCTCCGGAGAGAGTATGGGCGGCAGGCTGCTTTGCAGGCGAGCCTGTGGAGCCGTGGTGTAGATCCTGGCATTCTCGCACACGCACGCGACCCGGTCGTGATCAAATGTTGCAAAATCTTACACCGTAATGTGAAGCCATTTGAGTGCTTCCAATGAGCAGGTTGTCCAACTAGGTTGTTATCTGTTCAGTGTCGACTGCAGCTTCAAGTTCGGGACTCTCCTTCAAGATAGTTTTTATCAAAATCGATTAAGTGACAGTGTGAGTGTTACCAGGAGACCCGATGAAATTTATTACAGAGATTCTCTGTTAAGACCTTCTTGCTGTTCGATGTAACTCATGGGAGAGAATCCCATAGGCGCGGATCTGTTTTAGATCAGAATATTTGTGAAGCACGTTTGCTTTGTTGTTTTTTTGGAGCATGCGTTTTGTGTAGGTGACAGATCACACCCTCAGGCATAGGAGATCTATGCAGTGTTGGAGAGAACGTCTTGGGAGATGAAGGTAGCAGGATATTTGTCAGATTCAGAACAGGTACTGAGTTCTTTTTTCTTCTAATCGACTATGTGACAGTGAGAGTGCTTCCAACAGACCTGAAGAAATTTATTTACTAAGATTCTCTATTGATTTCTTGCTTGTTCTACGATGTAACCCATGAAAGAGGACCTCATAGGTATGGATCTGTTTCATATCGGAATATTCATGAAGCACTTTTTGCTTTGCAAATTATATGAGCATCTTCAACGAGTCACTGTTTTGGCAGACAGGAAGATGCACATGAATTTCTCCGTTTTGTGATAGAAGCCTGTAACAATGTCTGCATAAAGATGTACAAGGATCATACTAATTGAGGGGGCAAGCAATTAAAGCAGGAGCCCAATACCATTGTTAAGGACATTTTTGGCAGTGTATTGCAGAGCCAAGTCAAGTGCCTTTCTTGTGGGACTGAGTCGAACAAGATGGATGAGATAATGGATATCAGCCTTGAGATTTTGCACGCCAACTCCTTAAAGGAACCTCTTGGCCGATTCCTTCAAGTTGAGGTGCTCGATGGGAATAACAAGTACAACTGTGAAAAGTGCAAGAAGTTGTCAGCAGCCCACAAGCAGTTGTCAATTATTCAAGCTCCAAATGTTCTAGTGATTCAACTTTGAAGAGATTTGAAGATGTATTTGGTGGCAAGATAGATCGCAACATTATTTCCGAGGAACACTTGGGACTTACTAGCCATATGTCTAGAGATAGTCGGGACCCAAGGCCGAGTATACACTATTTTGGTAAAGACTTGTCCATTCGGGCTATTCACAGGACTCTGGGCATTATTATGCATATGTCAAGGATGCAAATGCCCGCTGGTATTGCTGTAATGATGCCCATGTTTCTGCAATCACCATACAGGCTGTCTTGTCAAAAAAAAGTATATATGTTGTTTTTCTTCGGAGCAATCCAAGACCAAAGCGAGACAAAGAAATGATGTCTTGTAATGGTGTAGATTCTAGAAACTCATCTGGCAATGGCTTTATAAACTTACAAGCAAATGCAAAGAGCAGGTGTAAAGCCAAACTCCACAACCTTTGATAGCATCTCCATGCCTATACCAAAGTGGGATTGTTTGAGCAGGGCATGGACGTTCTCCAATGCTTTTGAAAAAGAGATTTTCGTTGCTTGTTGTATCTGCTAGTGTCCTGGGCACATAACTATCTTAAGACGGATTTTACTCCTGATACTGGATGCTCAGCGAAGTGTTCGGATGGTTTGGGCAAAACTTGAAAGAAATGTGGTCTTTTGGACAGCAATGATTGTTGGTTGTGGACAATTGGGTGGGTTGAGACACCTTGGAAACTTGGAACATAATGGAGAAGGTACAAGGCTGTGTCAAATGCTTTGTTTGTTGGGCGTTGGTAGATACTTATGCAAAAGGGAAGCAAGCATAAGACACCCATACTGTTTGACAAAAAAATCCTCCTCATTTGCTTGGTCTCGCGGATCGTGAATGTGGACTGCTTAGAACTGGTGCACTGGATTCCAGTACCTACGGTTCTTATGCTGACCCGTGCGGAGTCTGTACGACTTGTTGAAGCTGGAGAAATAGGAAAGATATTTCTACACCTTTCTACTGCTATTATATTTACAATTATTGCGAAATCGAACCACTTTTCCTTGCATTGTTTTGTCAGTTGGATGTCGTGATGAGAGATTTCCCTTTCTGCTTGTTTCTCCTCGTTTTAGCTTTTATTGTTGATAGTATGTGGGTCAAAAGGATGCGTGTGCCCTCTCCTTTGAATGTTATGTTCCCTTACTCGAATGATAGAACTTCATCTGTTTGTTTATGTATTAATTCTTCTCTGCGATTGAGTTGCAAGTTGTTATGTTGATTATCTAGTATTTTCGATATCATGGAAGTAAGTTACGATAACTGTGAAGCTCCTCCCTAGCACCCAAGTTGTCTTTTGACGTTTTGTTAGCTCCTTCGCAAGTCCCTTTGATAACCTTTTGGCATCGAGAAGGAAAGGTTGTGAGAATGTGTGATCAATGCTTGGGGCTAGCCAGCTTGAGTTTCGGTAGTAAACTTTTAGAATGAAAACATTTGTGTGCGATGTGTTTTCCTGATCGCGTGTTTAGACTCTTATCTTACCTTTCATCGCGTTTCTAGGCTTGCAAGGCCATTCTCAAGGAGTACCTTGACCATCCCTATCAACTTGAATCATAACTAGCTTTTCGAATCAGCTAAGCTCGAGGTTTCCTTGTGCGAATCCAGTACCTCGTTGACACTAGATTAGTTTTGGCCCAATCGCCCTCTGTGAATTTATTTCTGATGGCGCTCTTCTAGTTTTCCTAACTGGCATTATTTTCTCCCTTGTAACGTTAACGCTATTAATTAATATTGGTCAGTTTTTATGCATGTAATTACTGTAATAGTTTGTGATGGAGATTTCCTTAAATGTGATTGACCTTCGGGAAAACTCAGCTTTCGTGTGATAATCTTATGAATTCATAGCGGAAGGTTTTGTTTTGATAAAGTCACTTAGAAATTAAGTTTGTATCTATTTGTGCGACGGTTGACGGCGTTACCAAGGGTTGCCGTAAAATTTGGTTGTTTTGGGATATGGGTAATTTATTTAAAATTAACCAAACATTAGTATTGTAGTGGAGGTTTGCAAATCCTTAGTGTTATAAAATTTGTTGATGACATTATTGTATACCCTTGTGTGACGGAAACCCCTTCTTCTCTCGCATGCTTGCTACTCGCCTGTAAAACTTTGACCCTTCCTGGATGATTGGTAAATCTATTTGTAGTTAATGGTCAAAACTAGTATACTATGCCTTCGCTTCGAAACTTATATTGTGTGTAAACTCTATTTGATTTCCGGTTTGAAATTCATTTGTACATGACTTTTTGTGTTAAATTTTGAAACCCGTGTTTCCCCTTTCTTGGGCCGATCAACTTTTGTTCTTTTAGAAATGTATTATTTTAGCCTATGCGTTGGTACCTTTGATAAAATTCTAGATGGTTGGTCTATTTATATCAAGTCTCAATCTTGTAATCATTGTTATTTACTTACTTGATGGGAATTCTGTTCTTTGCTAGATTGTTTATATCTCCTTATAGGGCCAAGGGCCATTCTCATACGATTATTACTTTCGTTGTTTTGCTCCTAACTGAAGTACAAGGTCTTCTCCTTCTTGATTGGCATGATGAAGACTTTAATATGACTTGATGTGTTAGTAGTGTTTAGAGGTTTGAACCAATTCTTGTAATAAAGTGTTTCCTTTTTGTGATATTGTTAGATAATAGTTATGGTGGTTTTGTGTAGCCTTATCTTGCTCAGTTCTCGTGAACTGACTCTTGTAGAAAATTTGTTGCAGATGGCTTACGTGGTTAGATGATGGAAAGACTTGTAGATTATTGCATCAATCTTGGTTATGATGTTCCTTTGTACGAATGTGTACTATGTTATAAAATTTGGAAAGGGCCTTTGGACATTTTAGAAGAAGGAGTCGATGCTTAGTAAATTTATTGTAGAGTATTTTTGTTGTACAAACTTTGGCTTGTTTGGTTATCATGTGAAAGATGAAATTTTGATTACCGCTTGGTTATGGGATATTCTAGTGAATTTTAATCCTTAGAATAGTAGCGGGGCATGTCCCATGTTATTACTCTCTTGCTCCCTAGCCTTGGTTCGATAGAGCTGGTATGTCCCTTTGATTTGTGCACCATGTTAGAATGAATTGATATAACCTTGTTTTGTTTCCGCAAACGAGTTCTGTTAAACTTTGCTCTTGAGTTAAAATGTTGAGTTGTAAATTCTCCTAAGGCTTAGTAGCAACGAGTTTGTAAGCACTATAAAGTGAGCTGGATAATCCTGATAAAAGTTAAACAAAAAAATTTATATATATGAATATATATTGTAGATGTGATCCACTTGAAACCTTTGAGACCTGGAACAATCAAGAGGAATCTATCTTTTGTAACCAAATATGATAACTTATTATTTTTTTATTCGAGCCAAGCTAATAAACATTATCCTTTTCGGTGAAACCTTAAATGATCTCATGGTGAAATCAATGGTTAGATTATAGAAAATGATAGGGTTTAATAAGTAGGAGTGAAAGTGATTAATAAAACCTTAAATTTCTCTTTATCGTTTGAAATGTTCTCCTATGCCAAACCTAATTAAGTAAAGTCTAGATAGAACATTTAACCATTCACGATAAACTCTTAACCTCAATGAAAGATTGATAGTAAACAATGTGACCCTGAAGCTAAATTCTGTTGTCCTATTCTATTAACCCATGCCTTAATCCATGGTGATATTTCTTAAACAAGGTCAAAATTTAATCCTTAAACAAGAAGGCTATTGTTATGAACCCTAAGTGGTACTTATCACTCAATCGGAGCTTATGCCTTCACCTGTGCAATAGAGTTGTGGAACATGTGTTAGTGGCTTGAATAAGATAAATTAACCTTGTAAGAAATGGAAAATGTCTAAAATCAACTGAATAAGAAAGATTTGGACATCAAATTGATGATCCCAGTTTAGAAAGCTTGGCCTTAAGCTATTTAGTCAACCGTTGAAAAGAAAGAAGTTCTCCCTTGTGAAAAGAATTGTGTGAATCATTACATAAAATTTTATAAGAACGTAAGTTAAGAATGAAGAGACACTTTAGTAAACAATAAAATTTAACAAGAAATTCCTCATGGGATGCCCTAGCTGTGAGTGGGTCATGTGGTTTGGACTTCCATGTTGTCTTGTCAAAAGAAGAGTACATTGTCCTTGATAGGTGTGAGCGTTTCGTCTTTGACCTTGTGGTCTCCCCATAATAAGTGGTTCCTAGTGTTGGTTGTAACCTTATGATGACATGTTGTGTCGTGTTGAGTCAAAGCAAGTCAAAAAAAAAAGTTATCCTGTATTTCACTGTGTTGTCCTTGTGTTGGTATTTTTGGTGTGTTACTGAGAGGAGCCATAAGAGTTGAGGAGGCATAAGAGTGGATGGAGGGATAAGGGGTACTTGAGGGAGGCATAAGAGTTGTTAGGGGTATTGTGTTTTGCATTGGAGGCTTTTTAGGTGGCACCCATTCCCATTGGGAGGCATAAGTGGCCTCCCCATAGGTCTTACTCTTTTGGCTTTCTTGATAAGCCTTGTTATATTGTTGTTTTGATTGTTTTCTTCTTGTTGAGTTGTTATTGTGTTTGTGTGAAAATGGAATGAATGTGAAGTGATTTGTTAAGTAGTGTGGAAGCTAGTAGTTGCCATGAGTTGAGATCTTTTCCCATTGTGATGTGGTTGGGGCTCGGGGCCAATGGAGAGGATGGCTTCTCTTCTCCATTGGGTATCTTGGTTGGGTGGAGAGTGTTGCCTCTCCCCCTATTTTGTTGTGAATCAAGAAAACTATTGGAGGAGCTATTTTGTTGGTGCTTGGAGCTTGGAGTCTTGTTGGTGACCATGTGAAAACTACCTTTTTATTTTACCCACTTAGAGTGGAAGAAATTGTAATAATATGGTTCTTTCCTTGTGTACATTTTGGTATGTTTTCCCCACTTCAAGTGGAGGAAATTTGTAATGGCATTGTTAAAGAAATTTGCTATCCTATTGTTGTTATTGTTATTGCATTGCATGGGAAAGAAACAAATGGGAAAAGGAAGGAAAGAAAATGTTATTGTAAAGTTAGTTGCAAGTAGGAAGGAAATCATTCTTTCCTTGTTGAAATTTTGAATGTATTGAAAGGTTGATCTAATTTACAATGGAAAAGAAAGTATATTTGCATTTAGTAGTTATTGTTTTGTAAATATGAGAAAGAAGAAAATGTAGAAATAGTTATAAGTTGTTTTGTTGCAAAATATCTTTTATAGAAAATAAGTTAATATGGTTATTTTGAATGAATGAACATTGTAGTAAAATGAAAGAGAAAATAAGCTAGATTCTATTGCACTAAGAAAGTTGATTTTATATCAAAAATAGATTTATATTCCTTTTGCCTTGTAATGAAAAGAAAGACTTAGTTAAACAATAGAAATTATTCTTGTAAGTAGATGTAGTTTAATAGAAAAGAAAATACTTTAAAATGAATAGATTTAGCTAAGAAATGAATAAATGAGCAATAAATAGCAAATCTGGAACTTGAAATAAATAAAAACAAATCAAGGATGCATTTTTACACCCTTTAGCAACTTTAAGTTTTTGTAAAAATCTCGGCTTTAAGGTTCTATTTTTCAGAAAGCAAGACCGCCATTTTACATGCGGGTGGTAGTCTTATGTTTGTCACCCGGCCCGTGGTGGCGGTCCTGTGTTTATCACCCAAATGTCGGCGGTCTTGTGTTTGTCACCCCTACAGGTGGCAGTCCTATGTTTGTCACACCAAGCGCGGTGGTCTTGTTTTTGTCACCCAAATAGGGCGGTGGTCTTGTTTTGTCACCCAAATAGGGCGGAGGTCTGAGTTTGTCACACTGCGTAGGGCGGTGGTCCTATGTTTGTCACCTGCCGCGCAGGCGGTGGTCCTGTCACTTATGACAGAATTCCACGGATCCGTGCCTGTGCGTAAAATGTAACTATTTCCTCTAATTCCTAAGTGTAAAAAAAATTAAATATAATGCTTCCAGCAAGTAAATAAAGAGGAATACATAGGGGTGTGACATCAAAACTCTTTAATGGTGAATCTAAAAGCATTTCTTCATGTATATCAAAGGGGGTAGGGTTTTGCCCCAAATTTAAAAACCAATACACTAAAATCTTGAAATAAAAACTAGATTGGAGGAGGAAACTCCTCCCAATCCTTGAAAGAAATAAATTACATAAATAAAAGGCTAACTAAGCTAAATCTAAACTAAATCTTCTTGAAGAATCCTCCATGGTTTCTTCTTTTTTCTCTCATGGCCTCCTTCTCTCCAACCTACAAATTTAACAAAAGAAATTGAACCAAATGAGAAGGTTAGAATAAGAAAAGGTTTTAATAGACTTTCATAAGGATTTTAGGGCTAAGTTGGGAACCCTAGGATCTAGTGGCTAAGATGGATTGGATCTAAGGGTGGAGAATGGACCCTACCTTTATTAAGAATAATGTAATTTTAAATATTGTTTTTCAAACCTTAAGGGTATGTGTAGATGGGTGAGTGGGGTCATTTAACTACCTAGTGGTGTGGTGTCCTTAGGACCTTAGTTGTGTAGGATTGTATTAAAAAGGGTTCTTTAAATTATTAAAGAAATGAATTTAATAGTTGAGTATAAGGTTAACCTTATTAGAATTAAGCTTAATGGAAAGAGTAGAAAACAGTTATTTAAATGAATTAAACCATGTTACCTTCCTTAGGACTTATTGATTAATGTACCCTACAAGTTTTGTGAATATGTACCTAATAACTAGACTTGGCCTTTCAATCTTCAATCTAGGTTAAGTAATGTAAGTAAGTTAACGAACCGTAAAGGTAGAGCACCCTTGCATCATTCTTGTACCGTAACTTCCCTCTAAAAAAAAATAGTCGCATTTTCGCGTTAAGCATTTGTTTGAAGTGAGTTCTTGGAACGTCATTTTTGTGGGCATTACGGAGATAAACTCTTTACGGGCATCTATCAAAACTTTGCACTTGACATACATTTAAATATGTTTTTTATGAAAAGTTGTGTGTAGCAAATGCCATTTAATCACCTGTGAGCAATGAAAGAGTGGACTTTGTCTTTCTTTGTGAAACCATGCTCGTGAAAATACAGGTCTGCAATAATTGAAGATATGTAAATCTTCAGAGGGGTTGTGTGTAGTAAGCAGAATGTGCATTTACAGCCATCAAAGCATAATGGTTTGTTAGATGTAGTTGCAAGTACCCTAGTAGACATCTATACAAAATGTGGAAGCATACCTAATGCACATGAACTGTTTGAAACAATGCTTGAAAAAGATGTGGTATCAGGGACTGCCTAATGGTTTGTTAGATGTAGTTGCAAGTGCTGTAGTAGACATCTATACAAAATGTGGAAGCATACCTAATGCACATGAACTGTTTGAAAGAATGCCTGAAAAAGATGTGGTATCAGGGATTGCCATGATTGCAGTATATGTACCAGATGGATTTTGCAGGGATGCTCTCACTCTTTGACGTACTAAAACACTTTAGAACATGACCTGACCATTTAAGCTTCATTTCTGTTTTATTAGCATGCAACCATGCAGGTTTAGGGGATGAGGGTTGTAGATACTTTTAAATTGGCATTTTCAATCGATGACCGATTGAAGGTCTGGGAGGATATAGATCAATCACATGTGCATGTTGTTCCAGCTTTTGTGCCATACTATTCTCCATTGGTAGAGGTTATGTGATTTTTAATTTTTACGCATGAACGCTGATTTTAGAGAGACATCAGCGCTTTCTATGTAGATAAACCTGATGGTGAGAGAACACACTACCCTATAGAACTATATGGCATACTCTAAGATCTAACCTAGCTATATCTACTTTCTTTATGGTGGGGGTATATATAGTTAGAAGCCAACAACCCTCTGATAGAATATAGATAGGGATTCCTTCATATATCCAAAGACTTCATCATTTTTAACATATAAAAATTTGTTTGCCCTGCAACTATTTTCTTTTCTCTTTTATTGTACCTCGATAGTTGAAGCGTAAAGATGTAAGGGAGAATAAAAATCGTCTAAACTCTTTTGAGTGCTAACAAAATGGACAGATAATAATAATAATAATTTTATATTTTTTTTTAAAAGAAGGAAGCTTAGTGCGTTTGGTGGAATGTGGAAGTGGGGAAGGAGTGTTGTCGATTTTTTGGGCACCTTTTTATAGACACATGTCAACTTCCCTGTATAATAATAATGACATTTGTTTTGGGATCCAATGCCTGAAAATAGTTCTCTGGATGCGTGAAGAGTTATGGTGCGCAGTTCCTTATTGGCTGGGTCATTTTCATTGTTATTGGTGCCTTCTTTTGTGCGAGTCAGAACGCATTTCTAATGCATTCTATCCACTTTTTTTTGATCACTTGTTCCTTCCTTGCATATTCACAGCATTTTCTAGTGCACTCCGATCGTCACAAGACTGTGCCAACATCCTCCTAGCTGTGTAAAAAAAAAAATGAGCCTTTGTACCACATGGATAAAGAGCTGGCCTCCATGGATTATAGTGCTAAATCCTCAAACTATCAGAGGTCATGCAGAGGATCAAGCAGCTAGAGATGGATTTTCTTATTGAATTTTTCAACAAGTGGGTTAGGAAGATTCTGCGTGAACTTGAAGAAGAGAATGGGCATGTTCAAGAATAGAAGTTTTAAGACAAATTTTTCTTAACAAGTTTTAATCTATTTTTTTTCGTGAACTTGAACCATGCCATTGAAGCCCTTCGATGTTGTGAGGAGCTGCATCCCATTGCCCAGGAGCTAGGGATGGTCGGCACTTGTATTGAAGCAATATCCCTTTTAACCTGCACTGAAATAGAAAAATGAGCCCTTGTATCAACTCCAGTGGCGCCTGTGGAGCTCACATTTGGGGTGATCACATGGAGAATCTATTCAATGACCCAATAACCATTCCACTAGGACTACTTTAGGTAGATAATAGAGTCTATCAGAAGGCAGGGCATTAATGAGAAATTCATCTGCAGATCACTATTTCTGTATGCACACTGAGTGGTCTGTATTTGATTGCATGGACATTCAAGGTTTAAACATAAAGCAGGAAAAGAATTATGAGATGAAAAATGTGGTGGAATGTTTGGTTAGGCTGCTCCCTGTGGGAAATGATATTGTGCCTATTACCTTCATGTTCGGGCTCCTTCGATGTGCTCTTGCATGGAATGCAGAAAAAGGGTGCAGCATTAAGCTTGAAAACAAAATTGCAACCCAGCTAGATCAGGCTACTGCAACAGATTTCTTATTACCATTGAAGAATGATAATGATGAAATTGATGATTTAGGTATTTTGGAGATGGAGAGTATGCAGCATATAGTTTCTTTGTTCATGTCTCAGCAAACTGATGTGGGGGAAGAGTCTGATTACTCCATTTTCAATGAAGGAAATGCCAGTTCTCATAGCTCCAGTAGCAGCAATCCATTCACATGCAATGTTACCAGAGTATGGGATGAGTATCTCACAGAAATGGCCACCTTTTCCAATGTATCCCCTGCTATATTCTTGGATTTGGTGGAAACTGTTCCATCCTCCAGTAGGCCCATTCAGCTCTACAAAGACATACATTTATACCTCAAGGAAAATCCTGTTACTTCTTCTGCAAGTTCCCCTAGACTGTTGGCTACATGTCCCAGAAGCAGCAGATGGGCTGCAACATGAGCTTCCATTTGAGTTTTGTGTGTTGGAAATTTCTCTGGAGGTGGTTTGTACATATATGGATTCAAATGTTGCAGATCTCGAGCGAGAGGCTTACCCTGTATTGGATGAGCTGGCCAGAAATGTTAGTATCAAGAACCTTGGACATTTGCACAGCCTGAAAAACAATCTTACTCGTCTCCTTGCATGGGTGCAGAAGGTACAAAATGGGTTCGTTGGGAAAGCTTGAGGATTTTGAGCAAAGGAAAAATGGTAATATTGCGGATGCTCATGATCTATTCAACAAAATGCTTAAGGGAGATGTTGAACCGAATCCCGCGGTTTCAACTGGCTCCATTCCTCCTAGGCATGGTTCATCTTCCCTTACCTCTCATAATTCTCATGTTTTAGTTCTCTTTTGCAACTTAATAGAATTTTAAAATATTAGGATTTTAATACAGTTAAATGTTTATATCAACTCATTGCAAAAACATAATGAAATGTCATGTCGTAACTCACGAAATCAAAATAACTCTTCTGCATTAAACCATGAACTTCCACCCTCATTCTGAGGTGATTTAGAAAACTTCCTACCCAACTTGATCACTACAACATTGTTTTATCAACTAGCCAAAATTCACTTTCCAAAGAATAACGCGTTGATCATCACCGGTTTAAATAGTTAATTTTTACATTTTTCAAAGACTCATTAAGTACTCTTCGTAACTCCGAAAACGAGATGTTAAAATTCATTCGGGTACCTTACTATGCGAGGAGTCACGTTGACCTTTGGATTGACCCCGAACGAACATATGAGATATGTTTGACACTCTTATAGGAGCCTTGTTACACTATTTTCTACAAGTAGTAGAAAGTTGTTAAATCTAGAAAGTTGGCTTTCATTTTAACCGCCATTTGAAATCTAGATAGAGAAATTATTTTCTGTCTTCATAAACATCTAGTGTTTATACTAGACAATTATATGGAACATTCAGTTTAGGGAAAAGAACTTTTATGGATAGTTTGAAAAAGCCATTTTTTAGGCCTTTGGTCGCAAGTTTGACGAGGTTAAACTAGACCAATTTTAGACTTGTCACTCCAGGAAAACTTGTATCGCCGTTTGAAAATGATTTTCTATTTCTCTGTTCCCATCGACTCGATGAATTATCCTTATATACAGGAACTTGTAGGAAGTGTCCGTTACATACTCATCCATCAAACACCAATTTTGGATGTGGTTTTCTAGCCCTCAAACTAGCTTTTGTGCATTGCAAACTAGGACAACTACGACTAGTAGCCCCGGAAAACTAGCCGCTAAACGCAAACCGTTCGCTCTTTCCCAATTCACATCTAGATTCTTTATGAACTCTTGGTATATTTGGGGACACGTAGAAAGTTAATCATGGTGTGCGTTCTCATTGGAAGATAACTTTTGGAAGTGGTTTCTTAGCCTCTGAGCCCATTTTGAACGTTTTGTAGCTAGTGAGAAAATGTAAAAATAGAAAGTTGCGGGACCCTCGTAGGGTTGCCAAACCACCCTAGAAACTTTTAACACATGCAAATAACTTTTAAAACTCTATAGTGTAACTTGTTGTGTGAAATAGAACTTTTGACAAATGGTGTTTTCTCTCTCTTCCTTCTCTTTCTCTCTCTTGGGTTACAAAAAGAAGTAAAATGAAATGTAATGAATACATGTCTCTAAACCTTTTAATTTCGATTGCAAATTGTAATTATTATCATATGTAAATGGGAAAACTGAAAATGATAATTATGTTAGATTAGGGTGGATGTCATGCCAATGAAATTATCATCGATATCATGCTCACGTGGTTTTACGAGGATGAAAGAATGATGACACGAAAAGGCGATGTGTAATTCATTTATTTATCTTTGAAATTTATATAGTTCATTGTTAAATGAATAAATGTATAATGTTGTCTCATGTTACAGATTATATTTGATAATTTGTTGATATGTATGAGATGTTGGTTTCAAGGAGATCTATGAAATGTGCAATTAATCTTAGGTTCAATCTTGATTCATAGTACACATGGTAAAAGGGTTTGATCTTTATATAAGGTAAATGAATTTTGAAGTAATATCTTGTAGTGCATATTTAGTGTTCAATAAATGATTAACGAGTCATCTTGTGCATTCATACTTTGTAAATGTAATAAAGAGATTTAATCGAAACACTCTACCCTTGTTCAATATCGAGCATAACTTGTTTTCATGTGTGTTACTTTTTACCCTAGAAGACATTGAAAACCGTAGAGTGAACTTAAACCCTACACTCGATGGAAATCTCCTAGCTTGAGTAAACAAGAGCCCAAGAATGGGTTTATTGTCTTAGTCAGTATGGTTAGTGACATTGTCATAAACTTGGTAGATAGGAGCGACACAGTCAAACATTTTTTGGAGTATGTAGAGCTAACTCCTCCTTCATAGCCTAGTGGACTACCTTGTCTTCCGAAGATAGTTTTAAAATTAAATTTCTTCATCGGTTGAAATCCCTGTTGGATCCAGATGACATAGATGGAGGTTGTGACTTAGTTGTTCTAGGTCTTAAACTCTTGTTAATGAACCCCTTAGCTCCTACTCAGCTAAATGTGTTACCTTGGCTTCTCTCAACATAACACCTTGGTCCTTTCTGAAGGTGGTTTAGCATAAATATGTCCTCTCTTGCTTAAAACACATATATAGTTGAGGGGTAGACCCTTAGGTGAAGTTGGAATTAATCTAAAACTCAGTTGATTCGGATGTTAACTTGGGTTTGTGTGTAGCTACAAGTCTTCTAATTTTCTATGTCTTCAAGAGGTTAGGAAAACAGTTCGTAACTCCTTTTCAAGACAATGCTAAAAATAAGACCATAATGTGACGTAGAAAATAAAGCATATAAGAGAAAAAACGAGAGTGGAGGTTCGGAATAATGCCACTCTTGAGGACCTTATAACTCAATTAAATATATGCATTTGTTTCAAAGAATATGAATTGCCTTGGTATAATCCACCTTCGAGAAAACAAAATACATATATCAAACAAAATGGAAATTCACAAGTCATTGAATTAGAATAACTATGGTAGGGAGATAACTAACCCGTGATCGAGGTATGTTTTCAGTAAAAAGCTATCTCACAACTAAATCTCCGTTAAAACCTAATATCGCTATATGAACACCAAGTCACATTCACATGAGTTGTAAGAGTAAAAAGGTAGACATTGAATATATGTTCGAGAAGAAGATTCTTAACATAAGGACAAGATAATTAAGTACTTTATATGCTTTTGAATTATGACAATAAGAATGCAAGTTATGGAAAATTTTGTAAAGAATAAGAAACCAACTTAAAAGGGGTGAACGATAATTTAACCGCGGTATGAACTTAAGAATCTGTCGGTGGACAAACGAGAAATTTATCCTTGCACAAAATGTTCTTGGAATGTTAATCGTAACTAAAATACAATTAAAGAAATGATGTGTTGTGGGTTTGCCTATCCTTGAGTCATTTTTCTTGTGGTTGGGTCATTACTAGTAACCATTCATCGGGAAAAGTGTGGCATCGACATGCCTTATTTGTTTTCATGTGTCTATGTGAGTTGATGACTTAAGTGATTCTCAGTATGCGAGTCGAATTTCGTACTTGAAGCCCATGCTCATGTGTTGTGTGTAGTGAGCAATGTAAGTCAAAAAAAAATTATTATCCTCGGTATTTTACTTGTTGTAATTGTGTGTGTGTAAATGTGGGCACTACAACTACAAGCATGCCTTTGTAACCAATGCACAAATCAATTTGGTTTAATATCCATTGGAAAGAATTGACATGCTATTGTTTGTGTGGTTTGCATTTATGGCATTGTTGCAGATCCTAAAGGTAACTTTCAAGACGTATGGATATGGAACAAATGAGATGCATATGTTGAATTTCTCAGTACATTGAGTAGCATAGGAAGGACATGTAACCAAAGCCACTTCCCACATGTTATATAATTTGTTAACTGTTTTACTAATAAAACCTGTCTGACTGCATGGAACTTTGTTTTGATTCCTATCCAGACTAAATCACGGACATGCTCTGTAAAGTATTGCATTTTTAACTCATTACAGGTACCTCACATTTATAACCCTCTTCAAGTAATCTTCAGCATTACTGAGATTGATACCTTATGAATTCCACCATA